>JAVJIF010013985.1:0-164050 GCA_038442645.1 Agave tequilana | reverse complement strand
ATTGAAAAACAATTGACATTAAGACATTAAATCAAGATTATCATAAAATAATTTGTGCTATAGAGAAATTAACAATTTTAACTTAGCACAATAAATCATATATATGTATGTATGGGAATACCACTTGAAATTTGAATCATACATATATAGAAACAAATATGAGTGTACAAAAATAATTTTCATGCACATGTTCAGAAAGATATTTCATTAAGAGTGTACAAAACAAGGTTACCCAACCAACTGCCCTTAGATGGTAGGGCTTTTCAAAAATAAAATTGAGATATTTTTAGCATAGTTGAAAAAATAGTACCATATTAAAGAATAACGAAACTTATTTTATGATAATTTTGAAAATTAGTATGAAATTTTTCAAGCAAAGAATATAAACATGAATATGTCTCATGAAAATATGCTAAATACACAATAACTAAAAACTCAAGATCTATAAAGCATAAAAACATGTGCTCATGAAAACAAAGTCATGAGTAAAAATAAAATATATAGAGAGTGCTCAAAAGTCATGTAATAGACATAGTCATAGAGATAAATCAATAAGACTGAAAATATCAGATCATATGAAAATCATAAAAAATTATTTTTTATTAAAATTAAATAAGCTTCAAGGTATATGTATGTTTTATCGAAACTAAAAGGTTACATACATATCCTAAACATAAACGAGTCATAATAGAATTTTGCATGAAAATAAGTGACTCAAAGATATATATGTATATCTATTAGTTTTAGGTAAAAATAACATATAATGAAGGTAATATGTACAAGAATGAAAATAAGTATAAATGCAAGAATCATCAAAACTAGGTAATACAAGTACATGTAATGAGTACAAATAATCAATCAAGCATAAAAACATAATAATCAAGTGTAGTTCATTACTTGTACAAGTATAAACATAAATTTTAATGAAAACTACATCTAAACAAGTCATCACCACTTGAAGTATAAAAACTAACATGATCATTTGGCTAAATGCACATGTTTTAGAACTAGTATATATATAGCAGTTAAATAATAGTGAGAACACAAAATATAAATCTATATGAACATGATTGTATCTCAAAGACTATCTATGTATACTACATGTCTAATAACATTGCATTTAACATAATGAGCATTAAAAACAAAACATGCTAAAAAAATCATTAATGTAAAAGCATGTAAATTAAAATAGGAGTTTAAAGATAGTTATCAAACCATATGAACTATTTTTTAAGTCTCCAAACCATAGTGGTCCACCCACTAAACTTTCTTGATAGTGATGCATCAATTAAGTGTGTCTATCCAGCTCCACATGCATCCACCACCAAGGCACACCCTCTCATGTTTTGTGAGAGCCTACCCCTACATCAAATAAAAGAGGTGAGAATTTTGATACCCATTTCTTTTTGAGTTCATGAGGGTTAGTAACAATTGGAACCCAAATATTTTTTTATACAAAATTTAAAGAATTTAATATATCAAAACAAAATTTTGCAAGATAGCCTTTCAGCCACAATGTGTATATGTGTACACTCTAGCATGCATATAGCAGTGTGAGTGTGAGCATGGTGTGTATATGTATGCCATGAGGTTTGTGCATGAACATGTGAAATTTTTTTTGCGAAACATGGATTACAATATATTGTATTTAGCACATTCGTACAAAGTGGAACCCCAAACAATCAATGTTCTTCTTCATAATAGAAATATTGTTATTAATTTTAGAAGAAGAGACAGGAGACACAAAATCTTTTTCTGTCTTAGAAATAGAAATATTTTCTTTTCTTTCAAAATATTTTCTTTTTCAAAGAGTTATTTTTCTTTAAGGCAATACCTTTTCTTTTTCAATTAAAATAACTTGATTTTTTTAAAACTTCATTTTCTTTTGAAACAATTTCAAATTTATTTTATAAGAATCTTTTTCCTTTTAAAACAACTTCATTTGCATTTTTAAACTTTTGTTTTTTCATTTTTAACACTTCATATTTTTAAGAAATTGTTGACAAAACATAGTAAGTTCGTCATATGGCATGTCAATATTTTCATCAACCTCAGATTTAGAATTACCTCAAGGGGGTCATCCCCTTGGACCATGTAGCATATGTTGGAAGTAGCATTTTCATCATCCGAGTCACTTCCCATATAGTATTGCTTTTGTTCATCAAGAGAGATAAGGGTGTTCCATACTACAAAAGTCGAATCAAAGTTAGCAACGCTAGATAAATATTCATCATTTAGGATAAACTTTAATGCATGATGGGCTTTGTATTAGCCTCAAGATGCTTGCCATTTAAACAATAAATCTTTGGTTGTGACAAAAAAAAACATAAATCTTATGGCTTTGAGGTACATGGACATCTTAACTTTTCAATTTGGAAGTAAAGAATGTCTCAAACATGGGAGTGGTAACATGAAATCCATGAATGTGTGTTCAAATATAGTGATTAGCTAAATGAGGATATTTAACTGAAGATTGTTAGACCCAAATCAAGAGTACTAAGCTCTGATACCAATTGTAAATCACCTAGAGGGGGTGAATAGGTGACAAGCTAATCTAATACAAAACCTAATATGAATTAGAAACTATTAAGCTAAAACATAAAGTATAACACAAGAGTGTATCCGAATTCTTGGTGAAGGGCTCTGGACTATCTATTCCTCTAAATTAAGAGTTGAGGTGCCACTATGGCTCTCTTTGTTAAATACAAGTGTGAACGAACAAACAATCCAAGCAATATATTCAATTAAGCACAAGATATATCAAGCATATAAAAGATATGAACAATAAGCATATGCAAGATATAAAAACATAAGCGAGAGAGAGAGAGAGAGATAAGCAATAGCAAACACGGGATTTGTTTTGATGTTCGAGCATACTTGCTCTACGTCCCTGCCTTCAACACTATAAAGAATTTCTACTAAAACAATCCCGCAAGATCACCTGGTGCCATAACACCTACAATGAGTTCACACTAGAACTCTTGGACTCACAAGTCCTTACTTGTTCCCGCAAGAACAACACACGCAAGCACACTTGCTTGCCGAGGCCGCACCTCTACAAATTCCCAATACAAGGGGGTAGAACAATTGCTATCACTTCTCTTGATCACAAAAACAACACTCATAACAAGTATCCTATAGGATGAATGTAGCAATGGAAAACTCAAGCTTTTGTGAGAAAACTAGATAGAATGAGTGGAAGAAAATCTCAAGAAAACTCTTTTGAAAACACAAGAGATTCACTCTTGAAAAACTCTCGTTTAGATATAAAAGTGAAGCTCTAAAGTTGCTTAGAAACTCTGTAAAAGAGCTCTAGAAAACAGTTTAAAAATCTTACCCAAAAATCTGGCCAAAAGTCCCATTTATAAAGGCATCAGAAAACTAACCGTTGGGGCCAGATTAGCCTGTGGGTCGACCGACCGGTCGACACCGACCAACGGTCATATATGACCATTGGGGGTGCCGATCGACCGTACCCAAGTCTTGACCTGTCGGTCGACCGAGGCAAGAACTAGAAAGCATTGCTCTGGTCGATCGACCGCGACCGAGGCCAGATCCAGAGCTCTTGGATTGGTCGACTGCCCAATTGACTGGTCCTCAAGCCATGCTCTGTGCACGTTGCATGTGCACATCGGTCGACTGCTCGCTCGATCGACATCTGGCTCGGTCGACCGGTCGATCGACCGCCAGAAGCCCAGGTTGGGGTTTTTATAGGAATGAAACTTGGTCTTTTAAAACCCTATAAATTCTAATAAAATTATATAAAAATCCACAAAAATAAGTTCATTGAAATACATTGAAATCCAAATATGTGTGATTAAAAATCAACACATATTACAAACAAGTTGAACTATTTTTGAGGTATAGAAGTTAACGCTTTAAACAAAAACCGTATTTTTCAAAATCAACTTTGAAAAGAAAAATAGATTTTTCCAAAACTTGTTCAAATAAAAAAATAAGATATTAAAACTAATTTGAAGCATAGTATGTATGGATATGATCCAATACACATATAAGATGAAATATCCATGTTTTTGAGAATAAAGCCCTACAATAAGTTTGGCTTAAACACATGATACAGAAACATCAAATAAGTTTTTCTAAACATTTGAACCAACAATGTGTATGGAAGAAATATAAAACACATATAAACCATGTAAACTTGTTATGAATTCTAATCATGATATAAAGATATCTTTTTTGAAGCTCAAAATCAAAATAGTATTTTCTAAAGTCAAAAACTATTCTTATGAAACACATATAAATTTTGTGTGTGTGTGTATGAGCTTGAGCAATCCACAGCTAAAATATCCTTTACATCTTCTCTAAAACAAAAATCTAACACTTACAAACATGACACAAGTCTTGAAAATCTTCTTCTCCATCTTGACTTGGTCCAAGCGATGATTCAATGAGCTAGACTCCTCTTGAGTATTTGATGTGATTTTTGAAGCATGAGCTCTTGAATCAAAACGTGCTAGCTTCAAAACTTGACTTGAAATCATTTGTTGAAGCTAAACACCGACTAAGATCTTAATTAAATAGATCTTGATTAAATATCTGAAACTATATAAAGACAAGATCATTAGTACTATAACTACATGAGTTAATTATTATCAAAATTAGAGTGATGGGCCTTTGGGCCAATACAGTCGCCTCTATCGATTCAGCTTCGTACGAAGCTAAGACAGTTGCAAGATTCCCTCTGCTCCTCAGCCTCGCCTGTCCTGTGAGGCTAAAGCCAAAGCACCCTGTGCTTACAACGATGCTACCGTAGCTCCGCTTGCTTCAACAACACTGATGGGCAGTGTTAAGCCTGCCGCACGTGAGACGAGTGCACTCGTGCATGCTAACAACATTACAGATCCCGCTAATCCAGCGTCCCTTTCAGCACTAAGTGCTAAAAATTCTGCCACGAGGCTAGAGGTAAATCACTACTACGTGCTAACAGTGAGGTTGTTTTTGCCTCATTTGAGGGAAAAGCTCTGCAAAATATTTCGCCTCTAAGGACAGAACTAAAGCAGTAGCTTTGCCTGCGAAGCTACTACTTAAGGTGAAGCTACCTTAGCTTTGCTATGGCCAAGAGGAAAGCCTTTAAGGCTAGGCCTAAGGCTTCTCAGCCCAAAGGGGCTAATATCAAATCTCATGAGTCTCTGTGATGGATTGGTTGGGTTCAATTAACACTGATTTGAGAGATTACCTAAGCAACAAGTGAAAGCTACACTCTGAAAAATCTGTTCACATCTCGCCATCCCAGTGCGAACAAGGGAACTTGTGATGGTGCACTCTATCTATTGCTATTTGGGAACCATCCTGACGACTTCACATCCAAGCCAACAAATGGTATTCAGCCGGTTGTCAGTCCAAACTTCCAAGAGACACGGTCCCAGAAGAAGAACGTGACAGAGGTGAGCCATCTTACAGCCCCCTTTTCTAATATGATAAGCAGAGGGAGGGATGTTTTTCATTCTCGAAAACAGACACAAGGAACCTTCACTCCTCTAGCCAGCTCTTCGGACTCTAACTATAGCTCTGGCTTAAGTCAGGTTGTAGTGGAATAGCAGGGTGCCTTTTAGGGTACTCACTCAAGGGTAGAAATACCTTATGATTATGGACAACCATTGTTGGCCCAAAGGCCTATCACCCTAGTTTTGATGATGATCAACTCATGAAGTTATGTTTACTAATGATCTTGTGTAATTAGTGACAGATTCTTTATCAAGATCTTAGTAGGTGTGGAGCTTCAACAAAGGAAAAATGTCAAGTTGGAAGCTAGCACCGGTCGATTCACGAGCCTATGCATCAAGACCACATCTAGAGATGAGCTCAGTGGATTGCATGTGGACCAAGTCAAGAAGATGAGAAGACTTCAAGGGAAGACTTCAAGAAGATGAAGACTTGTGTCTAGGTATAAGATTTTGTTTTTGTTTTAGTTAAAATGTAAAGGATAGAATAGTTGGTGGATTGCTCAAGTCATATCACACACACACTCTTGATAGAATTGTTTTCATGATAAAAATTTCATTTCATAAAATAAAATGATTTTCTGTTAAGAAAAGATTTTCATTGTGACAAAATTCTATTTGGTTCTTGGTATTTCAAGTTTACATATCTTATATCCAAACCATGCTTAGAGCCTATTGTCAAAAAATTAGATATTTCATCTTGATTGTGTAGTGGATCATATCCATACACACTATGCTTTAAAGTATATCTTGTTTTTGTATTTGATGAAAATTTAGAAAAACATGTTGTTTTAGAAAAACAGTTTTTATTATGAGCCAATATTTCCAAGTTACAAAAATAGTCAAATCTTTAATAACATGCCTTGATTTTGTGCAAGCATGTTTCTATATCATAAAACTATTTTTTGTAGAATTTCTAAGTATTTATGGGATTTTTTATTAAGCCAAAAAGACCAATCTTTAATCCCAAAATTTTCAGGTTCTGGCAGTTCTGATTTTTCAGAACTGACAGTGGCCGGTCGACCGGACGTGCACAGACGTGCACGCCTGTGAGCACTGGATAACGGTCAATCGTGCCGGTCGACCGCTTCAGAGAGTCTGCTCTCTGGAAATTCCGGTCGACCGCACCGGTCGACCGACAGAGAAGTAATTCTCTGCTCCAGGTGCGCGGTCGACCGGGCCGGTCGACCGGAGGCTCCAACGGTCGGATTCTTGACCGTTGGCGGTCGACCGGACCGACCGGTCGACCGGCAGCTCTGACAGAGCCCAACGGTCAGATTTTTCTGGCCTCTATAAAAGGGGGTTTTGTCATTGTTTGAAGCTAAGATTTTAGGAGAGCTTTTGTCCAGTTATTTCCATTCTTTTAGCAGAGTTTTCTCCACAAAATAGAGTGCCAATATTTCCTATCAAAAGGGATTTTATCAAGAGAGTGTTTATTGTGATTTCTTGTGTTTTTCATCAAAGTTCTTTCCTTGATTTCTCACACTACACTTGAGCATCCATAGTTATATCTATCCTATAGGAGTGTTGTAGTGAGAGTTTTGTTAGGTGATCAAGTGTTAGATCACCAAGATCTTTCTTTGTATTTGAGGAAGCGGGCAAGTGTGCTCGCGGTGCTTTGAGTTCGGGTGCGGACTTGTTGTACGAGGTGCGGCCTCGACGAGCCGGTGGGCTTGTGGGTGTAAGGGACTTTGGGAGTCCGAGGGCTTGTAGGTGTTGCGGCACCAAGGAGAGATCCGGTTGGATCGTGCATAGTGGAAATCCTTCGTGTGTCGAAGGCGGGGATGTAGAGCAAGTGTGCTCGAACCTCGAAACAAACCCTTTGTGTTTACGATTGCTCACTCTTGCTCTCTTACTCTTTTTGTCTCACTTATATCTTGCATTACTTTATAGTCTTTAACTCTTATATGCATGATATACTTTGTGCTCATAATTGCTATACTTGCTTGGGATTATTATTAACACTAGTATTCAACTAAGAGAGCCAACGCGGCACCTCAACCCATTCAAGGGGAATCTAGAGGAGTTTGTCCAGAGCCTCGCAAGGGGAATTCGGCAACACTCTTGTGTTATACATAAGTGTTCAATTAAAAGAAGTTTAATTTGGTCAACTTAGTTTTAATTCCGCATTATTTGTTCATAAGTGACCATTAGATTAGCCATAACCTATTCACCCCCCCTCTAGGTGATCTTACAATTGGTATCAGAACCAAGTGCTCTTGATATTAGGTCTAACAACCTAGAGTTAAAGATCCTCATTTTTAGGCTAATCACAATATTTTGTACACACACCATGGACTTCATGTCACCACCCACCTTTGACATCCTTAACATCCAAATTTGGAAGGTTAAGATGTCATTGTACCTCAAATCCTTAGGATTTCATGTCTATCTTGCCACTACTAATAATGCTTATTCTTTAGATGGTAAGAACATTGAGGCTAATGCAAAAGCCCTTCATGCTATAAGTCAACCCTAAATGATGATTATATCTAGGGTTTCTAATGTTGAATCGGCTTTTGTAGTATGGAACATCATCACCTCCCTCGGCGAAAAAGATCTATACTATGCGGGGAGTGACTCGGACGTGGAAGCGACACCTCCAACGCATGCTTTATGGTCCAAGGGGATGACCCCCTTGAGGTAAATTCCGAATCCGATGATGAGGACATGTCATATGATGAGCTATCTACTTTTTGTCATCTATTGCTTGAGAAATATGACATGATTAGAAAAGAAAATAAAAATTTGAAAAAGAACATTGCTTGCATGCATATAGAACAAGATTCATTTAGAAGTAACATTGCATGCTTAGAATTAGAAAATAATAATTTGAAAAAGGATTTTGATTTCATGCTTAAAGAAAATGATTCTTTTAAATTAAGATTGCATGCTTAGAAAAGGAAAATAAAGATTTGAAAAATGAGAATGTTCCTTGATTGCTAAATTGAATGATTTATGTGAAGGGAACACTATTTTGAAAAATAAGATTGATTTGGTGGAAAAACAAAAGGAAGATGTTTTTCAAGAAAATATCACTTTGAAAAGAAAATTTGTTGAAAAAGAAAAAGATTTTGTTTCACAAAAGAAAAAGAAAAATGATCATATATCTCATCATGCTTTACATGCCACCACAAATGAGATAAATGTTTTGGAAAATAAAATGGATAATTTGAGTTCAACTTTTAACTCTTGTGCATTTAATCATACTAAGTTGGAGTCAATGTTTTCAAAGAAACAAACTCCTCATGTTCATGCACATCACTCATCATCATGCTTATGTTGCACAACATGATCACACTCCTACACATAAGCATACTAAGGTGTACGTATGTACACATTGTGGCTGCAAAGGCCATTTAGCAAAATTATTTTGATAAGAAACCTCATTTATATTTTGCTAAGTATAAAAGATTTTAGGATCCTTACAATAAAGCTAACCCCAAAGGACCCAAGAAAGTATGGGTACCAAAAACCCCACCCTTTGATTTTGATGTAGGTGAGGGCTCTCACAAAACGTGAGAGGATTGGTGCCTTGATAGCGGATGCAATGGACATGATGGAAAAACTTTGGATGCATTGCTATCAAGGAATTTTGGTGGGTCAACCACCATGCTAGGAGCTTTGGAGTTGGTAACGATTTCTAAACTCCTATTTCATTTATGCACATGCTTTTAATTCCATGTAGCATGTTCATATTTTTTTGGTACTTCATGTGGCATTTACATGCTTAAATGTGTAGAATGTGTCAAAACTTGCATTTATACATATATGAATAGTGAACTACAATTGACTCATACATATTTGAACTTCATGCTCATTTGTATCCACTATATGCATATGTATAGGCTAGTTTTGATGATTCGGTCATTTATACTTGTTATGCCTATCTTTGATGTACTTCATGTATATGTGTGTTTAATTCAAATCTAATAAATATACATGTATACCCTTGAGTCATTTGCCTTCATGCAATATATATTGGACTCTTTTCATATTTGGGATATGTATGCATATTGTTAGAATTGGATAAATCATACATATACCATGAAGATTAGTATTTTAAATAAATAATAAAAAAAATGATTTTTCATGCTTTGATTTGTATTAAAGATTAAAACATGTGTAAAACAAAATGTGATTTATGATCTTTTTGAGCTTGAATGACTATTTTCATAAGAATGCTATTTACATGATCTTTTGAACACTCATCTTTATGATACAAAAATTTTGAGCTTTATAGACCATGAGTGATTAAATTTTTATGTATTTAGCAATGCTTTATGAAAAAATATATGATTTGTTTTAAGATGAAAAATAAGATTTTCATGAGATTCATGCTTCACTTTCTATTTTCATGAAAATACCATTTACATAACCTTTGAACACTCATCTTTTATGATAAAAGATAATTTTTGAGCTTTATGGACTATGAGTGCTTAAACTTGTATGTATTTAGTATAATTCATGAATAACATATGATTTCATGTTTTTTTGAAGGATCTTTAACTAGTTTTTTCAAAAATTATTTATAACTAGTTATTTATTCTTCAAATTTGGTAGTGCTTAGACATAACTATCTTTTAAACCTACCAATTTTTGGGTTATGAGTATATACATGATTTACAGTGTTAATTTTACAATTGGTATATTACTCACATTTTGGTTCCTATATATGTATGCCCTAATTTTCAAATTTGTCTTATCTATTCACATACATATATATGATTTCCATGTGCTTGCTTTACAATTGATTTACATTCTTAAAGCACAAAAGTTTATGCGAAGTTAAGTTAACACCTTATATTAACTATGCATAAGCTTATGGAAAATAAAAAGATTTTATTTTAGATTTTTTCATTGGTATCTATATGCTTCAACTTCAAATTTGCTATATAATTACAATTGATATCAATATGTTTGAAACAATAAAAGATTTTGCAATGATAACTTGATATCACACATCTTCAAGTGCTATTTCTATTGGTATCAAAATTACAAATTATGATTGGTTCAAAATTTGTTTTATTGAGAAAAGTTCAAAATTTTGTTTTGATAAAGAAAAAATTAAAAATGTTTTGTTGTATTTCCTATATGCAAGGAGAGCTTAACATCTCTCTTACATATAGATTCATGTTGAGTATATTATAAATTAAGGAGCTTGACATCTCTTCTTTATATGATATACGTGTGTAGGGGGAGCTTCACATCTCCTTCTATGCATTACATAATATGTGTTATGTGAGTTAGGGCTTGTCATCCCTTCTTCATGTAATGCATATGTGTAGGGAAGTTAACTTAGCGTCTTCCTCTTCATGAATGTATATCGCATATAAATCTTATTGATTGATTTGATTTTACCCTCCTTGATTTTTCTATTTTTGACAAAAAGGGGAGAAAATTTGTTTGATGATTTGAACTTTGAACCCTTTGTTGATGATTGACAAAAAGGGGGAGAAGTATTTGAGTATATATGCATGTTTTCATTGCTTAAGGAGAAGAAGTAGTTGTCTTCCTTGTTAGTTATGCATATATGTTTTGTTATTTGCAAATAGGAGAAAAAGATTTGATTTAAGATTTGATTTATGCTATGATTACATGTTCTATCTCCTACATTTGCATACATGTCATATGCTTCATTGCCATATCTTATTACTTTTGTCTATGCATGAGTTAAGGGGGAGCTTCTTTGAAGCTTTACTTTAATCCATGTATATATAACTTCATGAGTTTTGTCATCATCAAAAAGGGGGAGATTGTTGGCCCAAAGGCCTATCACCCTAGTTTTGATGATGATCAACTCATGAAGTTATGTTTACTAATGATCTTGTGTTTAATTAGTGACAGATTCTTTATCAAGATCTTAGTAGGTGTGGAGCTTCAACAAAGGATAAAATGTCAAGTTGGAAGCTAGCACCGGTCGATTCACGAGCCTATGCATCAAGACCACATCTAGAGATGAGCTCGGTGGATTGCATGTGGACCAAGTCAAGAAGATGAGAAGACTTCAAGGGAAGACTTCAAGAAGATGAAGACTTGTGTCTAGGTATAAGATTTTGTTTTTGTTTTAATTAAAATGTAAAGGATAGAATAGTTGGTGGATTGCTCAAGTCATATCACCACACACACTCTTGATAGAATTGTTTTCATGATAAAAATTTCATTTCATAAAAGATTTTCTTGTTAAGAAAAGATTTTCATTGTGACAAAATTCTATTTGGTTCTTGGTATTTCAAGTTTACATATCTTATATCCAAAACCATGCTTAGAGCCTATTGTCAAAAAACTAGATATTTCATTTGATTGTGTAGTGGATCATATCCATACACACTATGCTTTAAAGTATATCTTGTTTTTGTATTTGATGAAAATTTGGAAAAACATGTTGTTTTAGAAAAACAGTTTTTATTATGAGCCAATATTTCCAAGTTACAAAAATAGTCAAATCTTTAATAACATTCCTTGATTTTGTGCAAGCATGTTTCTATATCATAAACTATTTTTTTGTAGAATTTCTAAGTATTTATGGGATTTTTTATTAAGCCAAAAAGACCAATCTTTAATCCCAAAATTTTCAGGTTCTGGCAGTTCTGATTTTTCAGAACTGACAGTGGCCGGTCGACCGGGTCGGTCGACCGGACGTGCACAGACGTGCACGCCTGTGAGCACTGGATAACGGTCGACCGTGCCGGTCGACCGCTTCAGAGAGTCTGCTCTCTGGAAATTCCGGTCGACCGCACCGGTCGACCGACAGAGAAGTAATTCTCTGCTCCAGGTGCGCGGTCGACCGGGCCGGTCGACCGGAGGCTCCAACGGTCGGATTCTTGACCGTTGGCGGTCGACCGGACGGTCGACCGGCAGCTCTGACAGAGCCCAACGGTCAGATTTTTCTGGCCTCTATAAAAGGGGGTTTTGTCATTGTTTGAAGCTAAGATTTTAGGAGAGCTTTTGTCCAGTTATTTCCATTCTTTTAGCAGAGTTTTCTCCACAAAATAGAGTGCCAATATTTCCTATCAAAAGGGATTTTATCAAGAGAGTGTTTATTGTGATTTCTTGAGTTTTCCATCAAAGTTCTTTCCTTGATTTCTCACACTACACTTGAGCATCCATAGTTATATCTATCCTATAGGAGTGTTGTAGTGAGAGTTTTGTTAGGTGATCAAGTGTTTAGATCACCAAGATCTTTCTTTGTATTTGAGGAAGCGGGCAAGTGTGCTCGCGGTGCTTTGAGTTCGGGTGCGGACTTGTTGTACGAGGTGCGGCCTCGACGAGCCGGTGGGCTTGTGGTGTGTAAGGGACTTTGGGAGTCCGAGGGCTTGTAGGTGTTGCGGCACCAAGGAGAGATCCGGTTGGATCGTGCATAGTGGAAATCCTTCGTGTGTCGAAGGCGGGGATGTAGAGCAAGTGTGCTCGAACCTCGAAACAAACCCTTTGTGTTTGCGATTGCTCACTCTTGCTCTCTTACTCTTTTTGTCTCACTATATCTTGCATTACTTTATAGTCTTTAACTCTTATATGCATGATATACCTTTGCGCTCATAATTGCTATACTTTCTTGGGATTGTTATTAACACTAGTATTCAACCAAGAGAGCCAACGCGGCACCTCAACCCATTCAAGGGGAATCTAGAGGAGTTTGTCCAGAGCCTCGCAAGGGGAATTCGGCAACACTCTTGTGTTATACATAAGTGTTCAATTAAAAGAAGTTTAATTTGGTCAACTTAGTTTTAATTCCGCATTATTTGTTCATAAGTGACCATTAGATTAGCCATCACCTATTCACCCCCCCTCTAGGTGATCTTACAACCATTTCATCAACTGAAGATATATCACCTATGCCATTGAGAAACCTTTTTCAATGATCTGATGACGAGGAAGCTAGCGGATATGCTTCTTTAGCTACTATTAGCTCGGTGCGGATGGGATTTGTATCAGCTAATATGGCTGACAACAACAATGATGATCTTCATAGGCAGATGGAGGCACGGGAGTAGACTTCTAGGGGTCAGCAAGAAGCCTTGGATAACATCCAGCAGATACTAGCTTGGAACCTGATCAACTGGAATGCCAATGACACTGGTAGTAATCATAACAAAGATGAGCATAATTATGATGAGCATCCTACGACTAATAAGTCAAAGGAAAGATTCTCAATTGACACTGAGCTAATTAAAGGCAACCAGGCTTAGATTGCATCCCTAACGCAGAGGATTGAGCTAAAGAAGGTAGGACTCATCCTTACTCACTGGAGTGGGATTCGATACCATACTCGCCAAAGTTCAAGCCACCTGCGTGCATACGTACGATGGGAAAGGCTTGCACAACCAGCATATCTATTACTCCTGGTCTCAAACCGGTAACGTAATAGATAACAATGCTATCATGGCGAGACTATTCATCGGTACGCTTAAAGGGGTAGCCTTTGACTGGTTCGAGAGCCTGCCCAGTGGCTCCATTAATCTTGGATTAATGTAGAAACTCGGTTCCTCTCTCAATTCTACGAAGACGATGCTGAAGTAACTATAGACAAGTTCCTCTCAACAGTTCAGAAAGGAGAAGAATCTGTACGGGAATACATTGAGAGGTTCTGTAACATTTCTCTCATGTACCCTGCAGGCAGTCATTACCCATGTTTCTTCAGACATGTCGGCATAACTTCCTTGACAGAATAAGAGTTTGTATAAGAGTTGTAAAAGCCTATACATGCAAGGAGCTTATTGAACAAGATGAGATAGCCGAGAAATTAGCTAAGAAAGTTTAACCCTCAGTCCCCAAAAACAAGTGGGGGTCAACACCAAGGGGCATGATGCAGCCCAGTATTCTAAACCAAAAGGGAAGGAAACCATGGCCGTTGAGCTATCAGGGACAGCTCAATCGAAGCAGAAGAATAACACCAATGATAATCAGAAATTTAAATTCCGGCCAACGGTGTACTCCTTCAAGGACGAGCAGGTAGTGGCAATCTTTCATTAACTACACAAGGGTAATAAGCTCAAGTTACCTGAAGCTTGGCGACCTAATGAAGTGAGGCGTACAAATGATCCTAATTACTGCCTTTTTCATAGAATAGTGCATCACCCCACCAGCAGGTGCTATGTCCTCAAAGACAAGATCCAAGGCCTGGTAGATACTGGAGTTCTGACTCTCAAGTCAGAATAAAAGAAAGTCACTGCCAACATAGTGACTCTTAACTTCGGGACATTCCCGAAGATGGCTTCAACACCGAGAGTAGTCATCCTCTAGGCAAGATCTGTCTCTGTTGCAAATCAGAGACTTCAAATGAAGTGACATGCTACGTCATCGATGCTGACACATCCTACAACCTCTTGCTCGTGCGACCTTGGATCCATGCTAATTGGATCGTACCTTCCACACACCATCAATACTCCAAATATATGGACGACAAGCTGATTGCAGACATTTATTGCATTATTCTTTATTACATATCCACATTTATCATGTAATAAATCTACTAAATTCTTATCTTAAATGTCTATTTTGCAGAAGATAATCATGGGGAGAAAGAGGATAAAATCAAATAAATATCAGTTAAATTCAGATTTAACTAGATCTATTTGGTTAGAGGAGGATGATCCCAAATCCAGTTGGTTAAATTCACTATTTAGTGAATCAAATAATTAAAGCTAAAGATCAACTGAGGATAACGTCATCCAAAGGGATAAATGGATAGAGAGAAGATCAATGAATGAGATGAAGTAATTTTGACTCGAATTTTGGTTGGATACGTTTTAGTATTTGAATCATAACTTTCGCTGTCAAAACTCAAATCTGATGATTCAAGATGATCCAGAAAGAGGACCTGAAGGGCCACTACTCTTAAGTTGATCACTATTTTTAATTCTGTCATTTGGTAAGTTATATTTAGCAATCAATACGCCAATAAGCTACAGATCAGAACTGAATATCCATATCAAATCAAGTTTAGAGATAAGGGGAGGATTCAATTCAGAAATAGCCAGCTTTTCTTATCTTCATACTCCTCTATCCTCTGGATTTCTCCTATAAATACCTACAATCTCAAAGGCAAAAAGGAATGACCAATCAGAGAGTGAAATTTAGGCTAATTTGTAGTTTGTAACTTAGGCTTTTTATTTTCTTTCATATAAATTTTATTTTCTTTATGTAACTGAGAGGAGAGGAGAGTTTCATGGAGGAATAAGAGCAAGCTTGTACTAAGGGTGACACCGGTGTAAAGTAATCTTTTCTTTTATTGTTATTTGAATTGAATCTAAGTTTCGTTATCTTCTTTACTCTTGTTTTGTTTGCTTCCCTCTTTTTTGTTTGTGAATCCAAATGACTCTGATAGCCTCGAAGTTGTCTTGCCCTTGCAAGTGTTGTTGATGGCTTATGGTGATATATATCCATTCCTATGGTAGTGTAGCTTGTCCCTTTCATTTCATAGTGTAAAACGGAAATGGAGAATATCATATTTGTCGTTCTTCGCTCGCCTTCAAACAAAGGTATATCATCGATCCGGGTAAAAGGTAAGCAAGGCTGAAGAGGTAAGTAAGTTTTTTAGGTTTAATTTTATTTTCTTTTAATTTTAGTTTAGATCACCAACACCACTATTTCCCAATTCATTTATCACTCTTTTTCGATTTCTTTGTATATATCCATTTCTATTTTCTCCACCTTCTCATTCTGCCACTTTCTTCCTAACTTAACTGTAACTATTTTTCATTTTCTTTTAAAGAACTAAAAGAATAACTTTAACCATTCTTTGTAGCATAAAAGAGAACTTACTAAAAAGCTTCCATCGCTAGTCCCTCCTTGTGGATCACGATCCGCATAGCCACTTGCTATTGCGGTAGCATTGAGTACCTTGCACTCTTTATTCTTAAGTTTTGAAATACTGTATTTTTTGTATGTAGGTTTCAACTCAATCAAATTTTGGCGTTGTTGCCAGGGAGGGACGGTAAGTTGTTCTCTTTTTAGATTTACATTTTTGATTAACTTTCTTCTTTGTTTTTGGTGTACATATTAACAACAAGAAATTTTTGCTGCAGTGGACATATAAGTGGCCCTAACTCTGCTCAAGAAAGCAGAGCCCAGAAGTCCTCAAATTTGCTACATTCTTGTGGCAATCTGAGTGGACTACTAATCTGTATTTCTGCAGGATTGATGAATTGCATAGTTTAATATCTATAGCATTTATCTCCTTGTTTGACTCACTGTATATATATTTCTAATACAATAGTAAAAATTTGATTGTAAATATTAAAAATGATTTATACTTTGCATTTAGGCACGTGTCTATTTCTTTACATTTTCTATTTACTGTTGAAGAGTGCTGGAGCCAACGTATGTGTGCATAACATTTAGTATAAGGTTCATTCTTGTATGAAATATTGCTTAAGTGTTACTTTTTTTCAAGTATCTATATACTTGTACACTTCACTAAATTGATTTAAGGGCTTGTCCTATAACAAGAAAAGGTGGGAAAGTCATTTCCCTCCCTTAGCTCACAAACAATCTCCTCACCCACTAACCCAAGCCTAATTAAACTGAGTAGACGTTGGCCCTAGGGACATCTCGAACTCAAATAGGAGACTGACTAAGGGAGAGTTGATTTGAATCTGACTCTTGCCAAATTGGTGAACAAGGTTGGGAATTGCGGAGCGAAACCCTGAAGGCTGGTGGTTTGACTTAATTAGGCCTGTCGCTTTTGTGCAGATACCTCCCACCAATCTTACCCCTACTGGCCGATTAACTTGTGGTCAGATTCAGCAATATGTCTCCTGTGGGCAGTCTAACCAATTAGGAGTCATTTAGGTCTAAGGTTTATCCTAACTTAGGTTAGATTTTTTTTCTTTTTATTTGTTTGCTTCTTGTTTGTTTTTTTTCTTTGTTTGTGCTTGACTTTTCCTGTATGATATGGCTTATAACAATAATTTTTTCAATTTTAATGGTAATAATATATTGCACCCGACCTCTTTTCGGATATTATCAACCCAACATATTATAACTTTAACAACCTAGTTGTGCCAGATTGGTCTTATCCGAATCAGTATAACTTAAACCCTCAATCTTATGACCATAATTTCTAGGATAATTTTAACTCTTCACAGAGTCAATGGGGATTCACCTCTCCCGAGCCTAATTTTCAACCAATTTGTCCTCCTTATCCACCTTGTCCACAATATTTTCAAGATCATACTCAGTTCTACCAGTTCAAAATAAAAAATCATCAATCTTGAAAATGAGTATGCGTGAGTCCAAACAACAATCACAAAATCTGACGGACTCAAATTTCACCACAAATTTCAAAACAACACTTCATCTTTTCAAATCCACTCGCAACAAAACAATGAACCAATCGACTATGAAAAGATGCTTGAAGCCGTGACTCAGGCTAAAATCGCTCGTAATCATGACATAGATATAATGGTCCAAACTCTCCATTCTCAGTGTTTGACCATTTCTGATGTCGCTAACCATTCTGTTAGAGCCGAAGAATCATGTTGTTTTGGGAAAATAAGATTCTATTTCAGCACACCTAGTTGAACTTTCTCAAACTCCAAATTTTGAAAATATCATTGACAGTTTGGCAAGTTATCCCTTTCCTGAAATTGAACTTGAGAATGAATATGATCATAAAACTCAACTTGGTGATTCAATTCTACTTCCTGACTCAATAATGACTCCGGTGTCTTCACCTGATTTCAATCTTTTTTCCGAGTCAACATTGGATCCTCTGTCAATTCATCATGAAATTGAATCACCAATCTTTTATGATCATCATATTGAACTTGACCAATTTCATACTTTTGAAAGTCCCATTGACAAATGGCAAGTTCTCATTTTTATAAAATTGAACTCAGTGAAAAATGTGACCTAGATTCTCAAATTTGTGATTCAGTTCAAATTTCTGAATCAATATTGACTCTATTTTGTTACCCAACTTGAGTAATATTTTAGAGTCAGTTTTGATTCCCACACCTGTCATTCTTGAACTTGAATCACTAATGTTAATTAATATTCCATTGTTGGGAAATGATTGTGGACCCACTTCTTGAACTAATATCGACTCTTAAACCTTTACTTAACCTAAGTCACTTTCTTGAGTCAGTATTAGTTCCCGTACTTCCTAAGTCTAAGTCAATCATTCCATCTTTTCATACTCCATTTTGGGATAAGGATATTGATATAATTGACTCCAAAATTATTTGTGAAATTTGAAAATTAGATGGGGTAAAATTTTAATCAATCATATATACAACATTTTGTTGGCCCGGAGGCCTTCCTCTCTAGTTTTGATGATGTTTAACTCATGTAGTTATGTTTACTATAATCTTGTGATTTTAGTTTCAGATCATTAAGCAAGATATTAGTTGGTGATTGCTTCAACAAGAGGTGTTTAGAAGCTTTCACATGGTGATTCAAGAGCCCGAGCAACAAGATCACACTTAGCTATGCTCGTTGGATCACGGAGTTTTAGGACCAAGCCGACTTGAAGATGGAAGATCATCAAAAAGACTTAGGTATCCTAGTTTAGTTTAGTGTGTTTTAGATCCATGTGTAAAAATAAGTATAGTTGATATGCTCAAGTCACAACACACACAAGTTTTATATTTTGGATTTGGTTTTCATGAATAGATTGATCAAATAAGTTTACTTTGTTTTATGTATATTAGATGTGCTCTATATACATACATGCTTACATGACTTATACAAACTTATTTTGACTTTCCTATTCATGTATTGAAAAATCAAAGTTTGATAAAATACATGTTTTGATTTTTGGTAAAAATGTTAAAACATAAAAATAGTTCAAATTGCTTGATATTTGAGCTAAACTTTTTATCACATGTTTATGTATCAATGCAAAATGATAAAACTATTTTTGGGGATTTTTACAAGTTTTATTAGATTTATTAAAATAATTTTAACAAGTATTTCTGACCTAGAATTGGCTGACAGGCCAGGTTGGCCGACTGCACGGTCAACCGAACCAAGGGCCGGTCGACCCCTGCGGTCGACCGACGTGCACAGCCTTGTGCACGTCTGGCAGCACAGTGGGCCGCCGACCGAGTGGTCGACCGGACCAGAGAGCTTTGCTCTCTGTATCTGGGCGGTCGGCCGTGCGGTCGACCGGTTGCCCCAACGGTCATATTTCTGACCGTTGGCGGTCAGCCAGGCCGGCCGACCGCAGGCCTGTTAGGCTGACAGATCAGCCTAACGGCTATTTTCTGGTTTGGCCTATAAATACCCCATCTCTTCATTGTTTTAACTAAGATTTTTAGAGATAAAATTTCCAGACTTTCTCTACTGTTTTAAACAAGTTTTCAAAAGAGTTTTGTGCCAAAAAGATTCATCTATTTGTTTCTAAGTGTTTTGTTATTTTCAAAGAAAATAGGTTTTTGGGAAATTGGTTTATTGTTCTTCATTTCTATATCAATTTGATATTTTCCCAAGAGATTTTCTTTGATCAAAACACTTTGTTTTCCACACTTGAGCTATATCTTCTATCCTATTCTATTAGGATCTTTGTTTTGTGGAAAGAGATTGTTTGAGGTTGATTGAGCCTCCAAGTTGTAAACACCCTTACTCTTGTTGTATCCCTCTTTGGTAGAGGTTGATCGGGTGATTGGTTTGCTCCCTTTTTGGTAGAGGTTGAGGATTATGTTTGCTCCCTCTAGTGAGAGGTGGAGTTTGGTTTGTATACCCTCTTCAGTAGAGGCGTTTGTTGGTTGTTGTTTGGCTACGGGCCTACCCCTCGGTTGTGAGGCGGTGTTTGAGAGAGGAGTTTGGTACTCCTATTGTTGTAACAAATCCTCCTCGGTGGAGGTTCCCTCGGTGGGAGATAGTGGATTAGAAATCCTTCTCGGTAAAGGCGGGGACGTAGAGCTAGGGGCTCGAACCTCGAAACATATCATTGTGTTTGCGTTTGATCCACTTGTCTCTAAACTCTCTCTCTTTACTTTGTGCATAGCATCATTCATAGCATCATATCTATTTGCTTGTGGTTGAGCATTGATTCATATTGTCATATCTATTATATGCATGGTTGTTTGTGTGCCCCTCACTTATACTTAACCACAAGAGCTTCATATAGCACCTCAACCCATATCTAGGGGAATCAAGAGGAGTTAGTCCAGAGCCCTTCACGGGGAATTCGGCTACACTTGTTGGTTGTATTAAGTGATTGCAAAATTTGTTTTAACTTCCGCATTTAGCGCATTTAGTTTCTAGATTAGCATTATCACCTATTCACCCTCCCTCTAGTTGATTTACAATTGGTATCAGAGCCTACGCTCCTGATACTTAGGCTTAACATCTTAGGAGTGAGATCCTTTGTTTGCTAATCTTGTTTGCATTTTCTTGTTTGCACACATATAGTTTTCATCCATGGACTTCATGACCCCACCTATGTTTGACCCTTCCAACATCATTGTTTGGAAGATTAGGATGTCCGTTTATTTACAAACCCTAGGATATAAGGTTCACCTTGCCATCACCAAGGAATCTTCCTTAGTGATAGCAAGCATATAGAGGCTAATGCACTTGCCCTAAAGGCCATTAGAAGCACGCTTTCAAAAGAATATTTTATGCATTTTCTAATCTTGATTCCGCTTTTGCAGTATGGAACAAGTTGACAACCACCACCACCTCCAAGCTTCAATTGCCTATCCAACAAGAGGAGGAGACTAGTGGAGAATCTGATTCACAATGCTATATGATCCAAGGGAATGACTCCTTGAGGTACAATCGAAAACTCAACTAGATAGTTTTGATTCTAGTTCTTCATGTGATGATCATATTGATGCCCATGCTTTAAATGAAGAACTTTCAATTGTTTGTGAAAAATGTTTGAAAAATATAAAATTTTGAAAAAGAAAAGTCTAGGCCTTGAAAAGGAAAATAAAAGTTTGCATTCTAGACTTGACAGGATTTTACAAGAGAAGGTTGAGGTCTATAATGAAAGGGATTCATTGAGATCTCAATTAGACCTTGCACTAAAGAAAATGAATTTTTAAAATCTAAAAATGATTGCCATGTTATTTTGAAGAAAAATGAAAACTTGTCTTCAAAAGTTGATTTTATTTTAAAGGAGAATGTTGTTTTGTGATTAGTCTACAATTCTGTATTATTATGTCGCATTCTCTCACATATTTATGAATAAATTGTCGGTCTAAACTGTGTTTTGGTCTTTATTGCAGGTAGATCCAAAGTCCAAGGGCAAAATGGAATAAGAGCCTAATTCTTCCCAATTTATGGTAATTAATCCCGCATTACTTGGAGGCCAAGCCAAGGATTATCTAGAAGATTCATTGAACCTAGCCTCCTGCACATGTCAGACGAATATTCGGGCGAAAATTACCAGAAACAGCATATACCCGCACATTCTCGAAGCCAGAGGGAGCGACTGACAAAAACCTGGGACCCCTCTCCCTGCTATTGCCGCGAAAATGCGCCGTTTTCATCGCTCTCCTCACCTACCACATTCTGGATTTCATTTTCCTTTTCTTTTCACTTTCTTTTTCATTCTTTCAACAAAGAAGAATTGTTAACATACAACGGGAATAGAAACTGTCAATGCTTCTATCGCCTCCCTTCCCTGTGGATTCGACCCGTTAAGCCAATGCTATAACGGAAGTATCGAGGGTACATTAGCACATTCGAGCATTTCATTTGATTTCATAATACATACTTTTGAGTGCTAGTTTCCCCATCGATCACTTTGAAAAATAAAATAATTTCTATTTCAAAGGATTTAGTTGTTTGTTTAAAGAAAAATAAATTTTTAAAAAATAAGATTGATGCACATGTTTGCCATGCTAGGGTAGTATCACACACTTCACCTATTGCATGTGCCACCTCTTCTTCTAGAATTAATGATGATATTTGTTTGCTTAAGAAGAGTGTTGATTGTTGGGCTCCATTTTGAGCCAATGTGCAGTGGGCCATACACGTTTGGAATCTTTGTTTCGAAAGAAACAAGTCCCATCTATTATGCATGCACACCATACATGGCATACACATGCTTCCCACGGACACCATAACACGATGTATGATCATGTGTACACTTGTACACATTGTGGACGTAAGGGCCACCTTACTAAATTTGTTTTTGATCGTATACATGATTGTAATTTAGCAAATAAATTTATTTGGGTTTGGAATGTGTAACGCCCCGATCCGGCGGGTACGGAGACGTTACTGCGACGTATATACGCAGGTCAGAAATACCCTCACGTATATACGCTAAGCATCAGTACAGGCAAGAATCAGAGTACGGAAGCAAATGGTGCATTATACATTCCAACATATGAGTACAATTACAAAGTTATCACCAGAGGTGATCCAATATTACATGAATATTACATCACTGATATGCGCAATTGCGAGATTACAAAGAGATGTACAAGTGAATAGTACACAGGCACTCACGAGTTTACAAAAGGAAAACTCGAGAGGCACACAGGGGGGCCTGGAAGGATAGAGCTTCAGGACGGTCTGCTGGGATCCATGCTTCAGCTGCGCCACTCTGATCAGCAACTAGGGAATCCACACGCTCCAAGCTCCATGACCTGGACATGAGATCCAGGGGAGTCAGATGAAAACTCCCCAGGCAAGTGGTGATACAAAAGCCAGATGGCGTGCTGAGATAAGTACAAGTGTATCGAATAAAACCGAATTATAAACATGCATTGAAAACCGTGTCGTGAGCAGAAGCATGTAAGCAAGTAGATGTTAGACAGGAAGTACTCAGGGTATGATAAGATAAGAACAGGAGACTGGTGGAATAGAAGACAAGGGATAAAGCAGGATGCAAGCAGGCATAATATAGTAATCATAAAACCGAAAATCCGAAGTAAAGTCCGATACAGGCAAATTCGATTGTACAGGTTTAGGTCACGGCTCCATGAGATAGTACCTTGGAGGAATTATCCAAACAAGGAAACCTCATCTATATACCTTTTACCTCATGGTACCGTAATCCAAGCGCGTACAGCCTAAGTTACAGAACAGCAAACAAAGGTCATAACAGGAATACATAACAGGCATAACGGGAGTTCATAACAGGCATAACAGGATACATAGTTGACATCTTTTTTATATTACTCGTCTGACCCATATATCTAGGTATGTGTCCTGGTGTACATCTCAACACACATACATCCATATATAAGCAAGCCGAGGTTGTTAATGGAAGCTGATGAAGGGACTGATAGCTCTTCTTATAGTAGTTCCCGTACGCCCGGGACCAGCCTGGGGGCCTGAAATCCCCTAACACGTATCTTCGAGGGCCTGAAATCCCTCTAACACGAATCGTCAATATTTTATTCCATTACTATAAGCAAGGCATCATACCGGCATTCATCACTTCCTCCCATTCCCCGTGCAAGTTATCATTTTTATGGCTTATCAATATTATCAGATTACGGGAATAACTGGTCATAACAGGAGATGGCCCTACAGATTAAGAGGTGGCCCCCACAGATTCAAGAGGTGGCCCCCACCACGTATGTGATGTGGCACTTTGTTCATGTGGCACTTTGCTCTGAGGGGGATGGATTCTAGAGGTGGCCCCCACAGATTCAAGAGGTGGCCCCCACCACGTATGTGATGTGGCACTTTGCTCCGTGTGGCACTTAGTTCCATTCAGGATAACAGGTCACTGTATACAATACAGGATAACGAGGCAGGATTCCCGTAAACGTGATAATCACAAGGTCAAGTATATCATGCTGTGTATCAAGTGATAGCATGACAGGAGGGTGATATTTGGTAGGTGACAAGTCATGTCAAGAGATTGATATTAGTCCGGTGGCAAGTCATGTCATAACAAGGAGTCTTGCCAAGTAGTAGCATGCCAGGTGTTAGATGATAACACATCAGTTGTCAGGTAATGCAACAGGTATTAAATAGTAACATGTAAATGACAGGTATGAAGTAATGATATGTGGTAGAATAGTAGCTGAGCACAACCAAGCGGAGCTGAGCAAGCTGGAAGCACAGACAGCAAACAGTATTTAACACTGGAGCGTCTAGCGAGGTTACCGGGGCAACTCGGCTTAAAGTGCGAGTAGGAAATCCGGCGGCATCTCACCTAAACGTTATCTAGTGGTAAAGCGCTGAACGCTGATTATGATAACCAGGCGGAGCTGAGAGACCTGACGGTCCCCAATCACTTCCCTTTCGGGATAGTGAGTGACGGAGGCTGAAGAGTCCAGAGAGACCTGACGGTCCCAATCACGTCTCTTTCGAGATAGTGAGAGACCGGAGGCTGACGAGTCCAGAGAAACCTGACGGTCCCCAATCACGTCTCTTTCGAGATAGTGAGAGACCGGAGCTGACAAGTCCAGAGAAACCTGACGGTCCCAATCACGTCTCTTTCGAGATAGTGAGAGACCTGAGGTGAGAAACCTAGGCAGTACAATACATCACAGGCATGGTATATGTAGAAGAATTAAACTACCCTAATACAAGCATTCGTCACGAGCACAATCATGTCCAGTCATTGGCACTCGGCCATACACAAATACAGGACACAGCCCAATACAAAATACATTAAACATGGAATAAAATACGTGTCGAACCGTCGAAGCGGGGAAACCCAAATGAAGGCGAGGACCACTCGCCTAAATCTCCGGAAGAGCCGAAAACTCTGAAATCCATGGAACTCGCGCACGCGCCATAAAATATAATAAAATATACAAATATTTGTGGAGAGAGAAAGTGAGGAGGAGAGAGGAAGAGTGAGAAGCCTAGAGAGAGAAGCATATGGAAGGAGGGAGTGCACAAGGAGACGCGGGTTGGAAAGTGAGACGCGGGGGTCGCAGACGCGGGGAGTCGCGTCGCAGGGATAGCAGACGCGGGAAATCACAGACGCGGGAGTCGCGTTGCGAAGATACCACAAACGCGGGGTTCGAGACCCGCGTTCAAATCAGGACACGAGAGAGAACGCGGACGCGGTCGAGGATTCCGCATCGCGTTAGCACAAGGAGATCACAGACGCGGGTATTAGCTCCGCGTCGTGACGATACAATAAACGCGAAGGCCGCGTTAAAGAGGTCGCCTGCACGCGGGGGCGAGATCCGCGTCAGCAAATACAGAGAAAAGGAGAGAGATCTAGAAAAAGGAGTTTAGGGAAAGGAGAGAGAGAGAGATTGCTTGAACAGGAGAGAGAAGAGAGATCCAGGGAGAGAAAAAGAGAGAGAAGGGGGCTTTGCCCCCCTCTAGCTCCCGCACAGCGCCCCCCTGGGGCGCTCGGCCTGGCCGCCGGCCAGGCAGCGACGCCGGGCGGCGCCGGCCACGGCGGGGGAGTGGCGTCGGCCACTCCCCAGGAGAGGAGAAAGAGGAAGAGGGGCAGTTGCCCCCTCAACAGAGAAAGGGAGGGGGCTTTGCCCCCCTCCAACAGAGGAGGAAAAGAGAGGGGGGCTGTTGCCCCCTCCACAGCAGACGCACAGGGGGCCCAGGGGCCCCTCCTTGGCCGCTCACGGCCGCCGGCACGCCGCCGCCGGCGCCCAGGTCCGGGTGGCGCCGGCCACCCCAAAGAAAGGGGAAAAAGAGGGGATTTGGGTTTTGGGGTGAGAGGTGTGGTGGAGGAAGAATTGAAGGAGATGAGAAGAATAGGAGGAGTATGGTGTTGGGTGGTGTTATTTGGGTGGAGAAGAAGGTGGTGGTGGAGGTGATTTGAAGAAGATGATGAAGAAGGAAGAAGGTGGATTAGGTGGTGGTTTTGAGGAGGATGGAGATGGTGGGGTTATGGTGATGGAGGAGAGAAAGCTTGGCCGCGGGTTGGGAGGGGGGATCACTCGCCGGCGACGTGGCCGGAGCGCCGGCGGTGGTGGTGGCCGGTTGGGGCTGGCCTCTCATGGAAAAAGAAGAAGAAAGAAAATGAGGAGAAGAGAAAAAGAAAGAAAGAAATAGAAAAGAAAAAGAAAAAGGAAAAAGGGGGGTGATGATGAGGGATGGGATTGATGAGAGAGGGGGTGTGGTGATGGGATGTGGCCCACGTGGAGGGGAGTGGGCTGATGGATTTGTGGGAGAAAAGAAAGGAAAGAAAGAGAGGAAAAGAATAGATTTGAATAAAATAATAATATTATAATATGGTCGCGAAAAAATCGACTGTTCCAGAAAAATCCCAAAATACCAGAGGTAGAAAACGTCATCCTGAGGAATAATATGAAATCGGTTTCAGAAATAAATCCGTTTTCAAATTAAAAATCGTAAGTCAACCGCCGATACGGATTACACCGGGTCTGCCGGATTTTGATAAATTCTGAAAAATCCCAGAAAAATGTATTAAAGAATAAAATATGATTTTAAGAAGTAAAGTGAAAGCGGAATCAGAAATTCAATTCCGATTGTAAACTAAAAATCCTGGAATCAACCAGCGATACTGGCCGACACCGAATCCGTGGAATTTTCATAAATTCATAAAATCCTCAGAAAAAGTATTTAGATAGAAAATGTGGTTTTAAGAAATAATGTAAAAAGGCACTTCTAGTAATTCCAATCGGTTTATAAATTAAAAATCGGGAGTCGGTCAGCGGCACTGGTCGACACCGGTTTTGAAGATTTTCAACTTAATTCAGGAAATTCCAGAAAATCATAGAAAATCTAAAATATTGAAAAAATGATATCTAAAACTAAAATCGATCAAATCTAAATACTGGAAAGACCAAATCGAGTAATACCCTAGGATCGGGTCCTCGGTTCAGACTAGGGCTGACTCCGAGTACGTGAATCCGGGTCTAAGACAAAACGATCATATAAATAATTCATAATACAAAACAAATACAGGAAGTAAATCGAAAAATACGATCGAAAAATCTGAATACGCAACTAAGTACGTATTCTGGGAGCGGGGTGTTACAATCCATCCACCTTACAAAAATTGCGTTCTCGCAATTCGATAAGGGGTAAATTGAACACAAAGAGGACAAGGACGGGAATTATACCAATTAAGATATGAATCACTGTAGGTAGGGCTTCCCAAGTCGACTGAACAATAATCTGAATATAGACATCTTCTGCACTTCCTGCCGCATAAATCTTTAAACGATGCCAAATAATACTGACCATAAATAAAGAAGACCGATAATTAAGAATTCCGAAGACCAGGCATCGATCACTCTGAACGATATAGCCAAGAATATAGAGTATCCGTAGAGAATCCCGACTACTGACTTCTGAAAGATAACCCGTTCGAGATCAATCCTGAGAATACCCGAGCTTCATAGAGTTGGCCGAAGAGATCATATCTTAGCTTCACTCAGAACCAGCCGCTAACTCTCTAGTCTATCCATATCTTAAGTTGGTATAAAGGCTTCGAAAACCCAAAACAGGGGAAAGATAGAGGAAATTAGGAATCAAAGGAAAGATGATCAAGAAAAATAGATAACTCTGTACTTGTAGTTGGATTGTATAACCAGGACTCATGCATTCCAGTTGCAATTTTCTTTACCATTAATTGCCATCTGGACGTACTGAGGATGTAAGAACCTAGGCTCTGATACCACTGTAACGCCCCGATCCGGCGGGTACGGAGACGTTACTGCGACGTATATACGCAGGTCAGAAATAACTTCACTTATATACGCTAAGCATCAGTACAGGCAAGAATCAGAGTACGGAAGCAAATGGTGCATTATACATTCCAACATAGAGTACAATTACAAAGTATCACTAG
Source organism: Agave tequilana (assembly GCA_038442645.1). Lineage (NCBI taxonomy): Eukaryota > Viridiplantae > Streptophyta > Magnoliopsida > Asparagales > Asparagaceae > Agave > Agave tequilana. The sequence goes on along the minus strand of JAVJIF010013985.1, from coordinate 135,922 downwards.
AGGTGATCCAATATTACATGAATATTACATCACTGATATGCGCAATTGCGAGATTACAAAGAGATGTACAAGTATGAACAAAACACACAGGCACTCACGAGTTTACAAAAGGAAAACTCGAGAGGCACACAGGGGGGCCTGGAAGGATAGAGCTTCAGACGGTCTGCTGGGGATCCATGCTTCAGCTGCGCCACTCTGATCAGCAACTAGGGGAATCCACACACTCCAAGCTCCATGACCTGGACATGAGGATCCAGGGGAGTCAGATGAAATCCCAGGCGAGTGGTGATACAAAAGCCAGATGGCGTGCTGAGATAAGTACAAGTGTATCGATAAAACCGAATTATAAACATGCATTGAAAACCGTGTCGTGAGCAGAAGCATGTAAGCAAGTAGATGTTAGACAGGAAGTACTCAGGGTATGATAAGATAAGAACAGGAGAATGGTGGAATAGAAGACAAGGGATAAAGCAGGACGCAAGAAGGCATAATATAGTAATCATAAAATCGGAAATCCGAAGTAAAGTCTGATACAGGCAAATTCGATTGTACAGGTTTAGGTCACGGCTCCATGAGATTAGTATCTCGAAGGAATTAATCCAAACAAGGAAACCCTCATCTATATGCCTTTACCTCCTGTTACCGCAATCCAAGCGCGTACAGCCTGAGTTACAGAACAGCACAACAAATGGTCATAACAGGCATAACGGGAGTTCATAACAGGCATAACAGGATACATAGTTGGCATCTTTTATTATTATTACTCGTCTGACCCATATATCTAGGTATGTGTCCTGGTGTACCATCTCAACACACATACATCCATATATAAGCAAGCCGAGGTTGTTAATGGAAGCTGATGAAGGACTGATAGCTCTTCTTATAGTAGTTCCAGTACGCCCGGGACCAGCCTGGGGGCCTTAAAATCCCCCTAACACGTATCTTCTGAGGGCCTGAAATCCCTCTAACACGAATCGTCAATATTTTATTCCATTACTATAGCAAGGCATCATACCGGCATTCATCACTCCTCCCATTCCCCGTGCAAGTTATCATTTTTATGGCTTATCAATATTATCAGATACGGGAATAACTGGTCATAACAGGAGATGGCCCTACAGATTCAAGAGGTGGCCCCCACAGATTCAAGAGGTGGCCCCCCACCATGTATGTGATGTGGCACTTTATTCCATGTGGCACTTTGCTCGAGGGGATGGATTCAAGAGGTGGCCCCCACAGATTCAAGAGGTGGCCCCACCACGTATGTGGTGTGGCACTTTGCTCCGTGTGGCACTTAGTTCCATTCAGGATAACAGGTCACTGTATACAATACAGGATAACGAGGCAGGATTCCCGTAAACGTGATAATCACAAGGTCAAGTATATCATGCGGGGTATCAAGTGATAGCATGACAGGAGGGTGATATTTGGCAGGTGACAAGTCATGTCAAGAGATTGATATTAGTCCGGTGGCAAGTCATGTCATAACAAGAGTCTTGCCAAGTAGTAGCATGCCAGGTGTTAGATGATAACACATCAGTTGTCAGGTAATGCAACAGGTATTAAATAGTAACATGTAAATGACAGGTATGAAGTAATGAATGTGGTAGAATAGTAGCTGAGCACAACAAGCGGAGCTGAGCAAGCTGGAAGCACAGACAGCAAACAGTATTTAACACTGGAGCGTCTAGCGAGGTTACCGGGGCAACTCGGCTTAAAGTGCGAGTAGGAAATCCGGCAGCATACCTCACCTAAACGTATCTAGTGGTAAAGCGCTGAACGCTGATTATGATAACCAGGCGGAGCTGAGAGACCTGACGGTCCCAATCACTTCCCTTTCGAGATAGTGAGTGAGCGGAGGCTGAAGAGTCCAGAGAGACCTGACGGTCCCAATCACGTCTCTTTCGAGATAGTGAGAGACGGAGGCTGACGAGTCCAGAGAAACCTGACGGTCCCAATCACGTCTCTTTCGAGATAGTGAGAGACCGGAGGCTGACGAGTCCAGAGAAACCTGACGGTCCCAATCACGTCTCTTCCGAGATAGTGAGAGACCTGAGGCTGCGAAACCTGAGCAGTACAATACATCACAGGCATGGTATATGTACAAGAATTAAACTACCCTAATACAAGCATTCATCACAGAGCAATACATGTCCAGTCATTGGCACTCGGCCATACACAAATACAGGACACAGCCCATACAAAATACATTAAACATGAATAAAAATACGTGTCGACCCGTCGAAGCGGGGAAACCCAAATGAAGGCGAGGACCACTCGCCTAAATCTCCGGAAGAGCCGAAAACTCTGAAATTCATGGAAACTCGCGCACGCGCCATAAAATATAATAAAATATACAAATATTGTGGAGAGAGAAAGTGAGGAGGAGAGAGGAAGAGTGAGAAAGCCTAGAGAGAGAAGCATATGGAAGGAGAGAGTGCACAAGGAGACGCGGGTTGGAAGTGAGACGCGGGGGTCGCAGACGCGGGGAGTCGCGTCGTAGGGATAGCAGACGCGGGAATCACAGACGCGGGAGTCGCGTTGCGAAGATACCACAAACGCGGGGTTCGAGACCCGCGTTCAAATCAGGACACGAGGAGAAACGCAGACGCGGTCGAGGATTCCGCATCGCGTTAGCACAAGGAGATCACAGACGCGGGTATTAGCTCCGCGTCGTGACGATACAATAACGCGAAGGCCGCGTTAAAGAGGTCGCCTACACGCGGGGGCGAGATCCGCGTCAGCAAATACAGAGAAAAGGAGAGAGATCTAGAAAAAGGTGTTTAGGAAAGGAGAGGAGAGAGAGAGATTGCTTGAACAGGAGAGAGAGAGAGAGAGAGAGAGAGATCCAGGGAGAGAAAAAGAGAGAGAAGGGGGCTGTTGCCCCCTCTAGCTCCCGCACAGCGCCCCCCCTGGGGAGCTCGGCCTGGCCGCGGCCAGGCAGCGGCGCCGGGCGGCGCCAGCCACCGGCGGGGGAGTGGCGTCGGCCACTCCCCAGGAGAGGAGAAAGAGGAAGAGGGGGCAGTTGCCCCCTCAACAGAGAAAGGGAGGGGCTTTGCCCCCCTCCAACAGAGGAAAAGAGAGGGGGGATGTTGCCCCCCTCCACAACAGAACGCACAGGGGGCCCAGGGACCCCTCCTTGGTCGCTCACGGCCGCCGGCGGCGCCCAGGTCCGGGGTGGCGCCAGCCACCCAAAGAAAGGGGAAAAAGAGGGATTTGGGTTTTGGGGTGAGAGGTTTGTGGTGGGAGGAAGAATTGAAGGAGACAAGAAGTATAGGAGGAGTATGGTGTTGTGGGTGGTGTTATTTGGGTGGAGAAGAAGGTGGTGGTGGAGGTGATTTGAAGAAGATGATGAAGAAGAAGAAGGTGGATTAGTAGGTGGTGGTTTTGAGGAGGATGGAGATGGTGGGGTTATTGGTGATGGAGGAGAGAAAGCTTGGCCGCCGGAGTTGGGGGGATCACTCGCCGACGACGTGGCCAGAGCGCCGGCGGTGGTGGTGGCCGGTTGGGGCTGGCCTCTCATGGAGAAAAGAAGAAGAAAGAAAATGAGGAGAAGAGAAAAAGAAAGAAAGAAAAGAAAAGAAAAAGAAAAAGGAAAAAGGGGGGTGATGATGAGGGATGGGATGATGAGAGAGGGGGTGTGGTGATAGGATGTGGCCCACGTGGAGGAGAGTGGGCTGGATTTGGTGGGAGAAAAGAAAGGAAAGAAAGAGAGGAAAAGAATAGATTTGAATAAAATAATAATATTATAATATGGTCGCGAAAAAATCGACTGTTCCAGAAAAATCCCAAAAATACCCAGAGGTAGAAAATGTCATCCTGAGGAATAATATGAAATCGGTTTTCAGAAATAAAATCCGTTTTCAAATTAAAAATCCGGAAGTGAACCGCCGATACCGGTTTACACCGGGTCGGCCGGATTTTGATAAATTCTAAAAAATCGCAGAAAATATATTAAAGAATAAAATATGATTTTAAGAAGTAAAGTGAAAGCGGAATTCAAAAATTCAATTCCGATTGTAAACTAAAAATCCTGGAATCAACCAGCGATACTAGCCGACACCGAATCCGGTGGAATTTTCATAAATTCATAAAATCCTCAGAAAAAGTATTTAGATAGGAAATGTGGTTTAAGAAATAATGTAAAAAGGCACTTCTAGTAATTCCAATCGGTTATAAATTAAAAAATCCGGGAGTCGGTCAGCGGCACTGGTCGACACCGGTTTTGAAGATTTTCAACTTAATTCAGGAAAATTCCAGAAAATCATAAAAAATCTAAAATTTTGAAAATGATATCTAAAACTAAAATCGGTCAAATCTAAATACCAGAAAGATCAAATCGAGTAATACCCTAGGATCGGGTCCTCGGTTCAGACTAGGGCTGCCTCCGAGTACGTGAATCCGGGTTCTAAGACAAAACGATCATATAAATAATTCATAATACAAAACAAATACAGGAAGTAAATTGAAAAAATACGATCGAAAAATCTGAATACGCACTAAGTACGTATTCTGGGAGCGGGTGTTACAGAATGATACTAACCCCCATGGACCCAAAAAGTTGTGGGTACCAAAGACCACCCCTCTTGTATTTGATGTAGGTGTGGGCTCTCACATGATGCGAGAGTAAGGTACCTTGGAGTGGATGCGTTCCGAGCTTCATGGAAATTATTTGGATGCATCACTTTCAAGGGATGTTTGGTGGAGAGGACCACCATGTTTGGAGACAAGGAGAGTTGATTCTTCGGTTTTGGTGACAATCCTTTACTCCTAATTATTGTTTACATGCTTTCCATTTCATTGTTTATAGCATGTTTTATTGTTTAGTGATTATCATGTAAATGTCATGTTTATTAGATCCTTGACATACATGTATAGTATTTGAGACACCCATATTTAATATGGACCATTATTTTTGTGTTCTCACCATTTGTTTAGCTATCATGTTTATCATAGGTTTAATAAACATGTGAATTTACATAATAATCATGTTTATATTTTTCATGTTTATGATTGTTTTGATGCTTCATGTTTATGATACAAGTATTACCTACTCTTAATAATTTATACCGTGTTTTTATGCTTCAAGATTTGATTACATGTTTAGATTTTAGTTTTCATTAGAACTAGTATATATATTTGTGCATATAGTGGGCCACAAATAAATCTATATATGTTTGTGCTTGAATACCTATTTGTTCCCATTAGATGTGCTAGTATAGTCTAGTTTTGATGATCCATGCATTTTAAACTTGTATCCCCATTCTTTAATTTGTTTTATATTTATATGTTTAACTTCATGTATATGTCTATTTTGCCAAACTTTAAGATATACATGTATACCCCTTGAGTCATTTACCTTTCATGCAAATCTATACATATGGACTCAATTGTGTTAGGGATATGTATGTATACTTTTTGCGTTGTCAAATCATACATATACCTTGAAATGAAATTTGTTTTAATGGAAAGTTAGTTTTTCATGTTTCCATGTGCTTATGTTTAACTTCATGTATATGTCCATTTTATCCAAATTATTGTTATACATATACATCCTTTTTTAGCCACGTGCCTTCATGCATATATCTTTGTGGACTCGTTGTGTTTGGATATGTATGTATACTTTAATTTGTATAGGACATACATATACCTTGAAGATTAAATAGTTTGATGATTTTCATGTTTTCATGTTTCAAGGAATATTGAGCTTATTGTCCATCTTTCGTGATTATGATCTTCACATCTTATTTGTACACTCATATTTATTGTTTACTCATATGTTTGTTTTCATGAGTCATATTTATGCTTAATTGATTATGAGTGTTGGCTATATGTGGATTTCATGTTTCATGAAAAATAATTTTGTTTTATTCCTTACTTGAAGGATTTCGCACTAGTTAACAAGTTTTTTTTTCATTTAACTAGTTCGTATTCTTCATATGGTAGAGTTTTCAAGCATATTATATTTTTCAAACCTATTTTTGAAAACCCCTACCATCCAAGGGCGGTTGGATGGGAGACCATGCCATGTATACCCTTCTTGAATATCTTTTAAACTTGTGTATGAATGGGTGGTAGTTATATGATATATACACTTGATCATTATTGTTGTTTCAATTGGTATCATTGAAATTATTTCAATTGGTATCAATTTTGACTTTTATTGTATACTCATATATTTTCATATATGTATGCTTGCATTTCAAAGAATATCAATTTCTATTGGTATCTTATTTCAAGCTTATGCATGTGTTTTGTTGGTATTTCATAAGGGGGAGAAAATTCGATTTTCATATTTACAATTGATATTTATATTTCCACTCCCTTGCTTTATGATAGAAAATAAAATTTTAATTGATATCATATACTTAAAAAAAAAATACTCTCTTTTGATATCAAGATGTTTATTTGAATGTTTAAAAATGGTATCTCAAAATTTTGTTTAAAAAAAATAGTCAAAAAGTTTTGATTTGTATGCCTATATGCAAGGAGAGCTTAACATCTCTTCTACATATAGATTCATGATGAGTGTATCTTGTATTGAAAATCTTGACAATCTTTTCTTTATGTGACACACGTATGTAGGGGAGCTTCACATCTCCTCTTATGCATTGCATAGTATATGTTATGTAAATTTGGGCTTGTCATCCCTCCTTCATGTAATGTATCTATGTAGGGAAGCTTCACATCTTCCTCTTCATGAATGTATATCTCATATTACCATTGTTGATTGATTTATGTTTACTTTCAATTGGTATCAAGATGCTACTTTGACATATTTTCAATTGGTACCTAATTGATTGTCCCCTATTTGTTTTTGTTTTTATTTTAGACAAAATGGGGTCAACACAATAAAACAATGTTCTCATTTTTAATTTTTTTAATTAACCTTGTTGATTCTTTGTGTTTGAACAAAAAGGCGGAGAAAAATTTATTAATTTGGTTTTTCTTTTACCCCTTATTGATGATTGTTTCTTTGTATTAAAAAGGGGGAGAAGATTTTGTTTTGTTTTGGTTTTACCCCTTTGTTGATGATTGACAAAAAAGGGGGAGAAAGAATTTGAGAAAGATTGTGTTTTATATAGGTATATTTATTTTTTGCATATATTAAGTTTAATTTAGTTAATTTTAATTGGTATCTAGAGCATGTTTGTTTTGAACATTTCATTGGTATCCAGAGCCTTTCATTATTTATGCATAGATATGCATGTTTCATGTTTAAGAGCCTTCATTGCATATTCTTTATATTTATTTGTTTATGCATGAGTTAAGGGTGAGCTTCTTTGAAGCTTAACTTTAATCCATGCATATAAACTCCATGAGTTTTGTCATCATCAAAAAGGGGAGATTGTTGGCCCGAAGGCCTTCCTCTCTAGTTTTGATGATGATTAACTCATGTAGTTATGTTTACTAATAATCTTGTGATTTTAGTTTCAGATCATTAAGCAAGATATTAGTTAGTGATTGCTTCAACAAGAGGTGTTTAGAAGCTTTCACATGGTGATTCAAGAGCACGAGCATCAAGATCACACTTAGCCATGCTCGTTGGATCATGGAGTTTTGGGACCAAGCCGACTTGAAGATGGAAGATCATCAAGAAGACTTAGGTATCCTAGTTTAGTTTAGTGTATTTTAGATTCATGTTTAAAAATAAGTATAGTTGATATGCTCAAGTGCACAACACACACAAGTTTTATATTTTGGATTTGGTTTTCATGAATAGATTGATCAAAACAAGTTTACTTTGTTTTTATGTATATTAGATGTGGCTCTATATACATACATGTTTACATGAATTATACAAACTTATTTTGACTTTCCTATTCATGTATTGAAAAATCAAAGTTTGATAAAATACATGTTTTAATTTTTGGTAAAAATGTTAAAACACAAAAATAGTTCAAATTGCTTGATATTTGAGCTAACTTTTTATCACATGTTTATGTATCAATGCAAATGATAAAACTATTTTTGGGTATTTTTTACAAGTTTTATTAGATTTATTTAAAATAATTTTAACAAGTGTTTCTGACCCAGAATTGCTGACAGGCCAGGTTGGCCGACTGCACGGTTGACGAACCAAGGGCCGGTCGACCCTGCGGTTGACCGACGTGCACAGCCTTGTGCACGTCTGGCAGCACAGTGGGCCGCCGACCGAGTGGTCGACCGGACCAGAGAGCTTTGCTCTCTGTATCTGGGCGGTCGGCAGTGCGCGGTCGACGGTTTGCCCCAACGGTCATATTTCTGACCTTTGGCGGTCGGCCAGGCCGACCGACCGTAGGCCTGTCAGGCTGACAGATCAGCCTAACGGCTAGTTTCTGGTTTGGCCTATAAATACCCCATCTCTTCATTGTTTTAACTAAGATTTTTAGAGATAAAATTTCTAGACTTTCTCTACTGTTTAAACAAGTTTTCAAAAGAGTTTTGTTGCCAAAAAGATTCATCTATTTGTTTCTAAGTGTTTTATTATTTTTTAAAGAAAATAGGTTTTTGGGAAATTGGTTTATTGTTCTTCATTCTATATCAATTTGGTATTTCCCAAGAGATTTTTTGATCAAAACACTTTGTTTTTCCACACTTGAGCTATATCTTCTATCCTATTCTATTAGGATCTTTGTTTTGTGGAAAGAGACTGTTTGAGGTTGATTGAGCCTCCAAGTTGTAAACACCCTTTCTCTTGTTGTATCCCTCTTTGGTAGAGGTTGATCGGGTGATTGGTTTGCTCCCTCTTTGGTAGAGGTTGAGGATTGTGTTGCTCCCCTCTAGTGAGAGGTGGAGTTGGTTGTATACCCTCTTCGGTAGAGGTGTTTGTGGTTGTTGTTTGGCTACGGGCCTTCCCCTCAGTTGTGAGGCGGTGTTTGAGAGAGGAGTTCGGTACTCCTATTGTTTGTAACAAATCCTCCTCGGGGAGGTTCCCTCGGTGGGAGATGGTGGATTAGAAATCCTTCTCGGTGAAGGCGGGGATGTAGAGCTAGGGGCTCGAACCTCGAAACATATCATTGTGTTTGCGTTTGATCCACTTGTCTCTAAACTCTCTCTCTTTACTTTGTGCATAGCATCATTCATAGCATCATATCTATTTGCTTGTGTTGAGCATTGATTCATATTGTCATATCTATTATATGCATGGTGTTTGTGTGTGCCTCACTTATACTTAACCACAAGAGCTTCATATAGCACCTCAACCCATATCTAGGGGAATCAAGAGGAGTTAGTCCAGAGCCCTTCACGGGAATTCGGCTACACTTGTTGGTTGTATTAAGTGATTGCAAAATTTGTTTTAAACTTCCGCATTTAGCGCATTTAGTTTCTAGATTAGCATTATCACCTATTCACCCCCCCTCTAGGTGATATACACATTTAGTGGGTTATATTAGAGAGGTTTCTGGTGGGTTCCTCCAAACTCCACACAAATTCGAGTGGACCGCATTTCGTGAACCAATCAGACCACCACCGGAACCACCACCTTAAAGTAATATTTTTCTTCCCTTTCTTCTTTTTCATGCATTTATACATAATTCATACATTGAGGACAATGCATGAGATAGGTGTAGGGGAGGGTTCAAACATACTTAGGTTTTCTTTTTTATTAAAAAGAGAAAAAAATTAACATTTCTTTACTTTTAAAAACTTTTTGAAAATAGAAATAATATTTTGACATAATTTTTGTAAGAAGTTAAGTCAATTTTAAGAATAGGAAAATCAAAATTAGGATTTCTTATGCCTGATCAAAATAAGATTATTTGTTTGATTTCTAAGGTTAGGAAGAAAATTTGCAAAAGTAATTAGTCTTGATTTTTATCTTGATAAAATATGCATGCTTCATACACTTACACACTTATTGTTCTGCCTTATCTAAAAAAAATACAGAGAAAAAAAGAAATATATATATATAAAAATCCTCTGATTAAGCTGGGTATTTGTGCCTCATAAAGTATAAGTATTCACGTCTAAAGGCGGTTCATATAATAAAATCCTTAGTTTTGTGGCCTTGTCTGCTCGAGTCCTTAAATCCTTGGGGTATTTTTCTCACCCAGTGCCCTAAGACAATTTGATTTGGGAGTCACTGATTAAAGGCTCGTTATATGGGCAGATTAGAAAGCCTAATAAAACTAAGGAATAATACCACCAAAAATAAAATAAATATATATAAATAAATAAATAAATAAGGCATAAGAGTTAGAGTTAAAGAACCCTTAGTCAAAACTTTGTTGGCCCAAAAGGTTACACTCTCCATTTGTTTAGAGTTTTGATGATAACAAAACAAATAAGAGCTATTTGGTACTAATAAGTTTGTTCAAGATAAGTTTCAGGTTAGTACCATATTTGAGCCATTACTTAGCTATTGCAAGAACTTCTAAGTTCATGGAGCAAAGAAGGCGTTTTGCACATCGAGGAAGGAACATAGAAGAGAAGGCTATAGCAAGGCATTGCATGGCTCAAGATTGCTCAAGAGACTTAATTAGATTTGTTTTTAGTTTATACTTTTATTAAAGAATAGTGAATAGGTTTGAAGCTCTATCACACACGTTTTTGCACACATCTTATTTCTAAGTTTATTCTTTATAATATGTACAAAAATTTTAATATACAATCTTCTGTTTACAAATTCATTATATATTTTATACTTATCCCTATTCAAAAATATTTTATTAAAAATCAAATATCTTTAAAATTCTGTTTTTGTTTTGGCCTTTGACCTGAGCCGGTCGACCGTCCGGTCGGCCGACCCTGTGTCAGGTCAAGCCGGTCGACCGACCCAGTCGACCGAGATTCTGGCAGCAGTGCGTATCCGTGTGCACGTTTCACGGTCGATCGGGGCGGCCGACTGGAACCTGCCTAACTGTAAGACATTTGCTCTCTGTATTTTTCGGTCTACCGGGCGGTCGACCGAGAGCCGGTAACGACTCTTATTTTTGAACTCGTGGTCGACCGACCGGTCGACCGGAATAATTTTAAACATGTTTTATTTTGTCTTTTTCTCCCTAATAAGTGTTTAAATGTTATTTGTTGACCCTAATACTTCCTAATTGGCCTTAAGTATGTTTTATCTCTAAACCCTAGCGCTCTACTATAAATAGGGGTGTTTGGGGAGAGGTTTACTAACAAGAAAAATTTGCAAAAGTTTAAAAAGTTTAAGGCATTCAAAAGAGCTTGGTTTCTTGGTTTTGTGCTGAAATTCTCTCTCATTTTCTGAAGTGTTTTCAAGAACTCTCTGATTTCTTTTTCTTTTCTCCTTATACACAAGAGCTTCATTCCTACTCATTGTTCTACAAGGATTTTTGTAAGGGAAAAGAGTTTTCCAAAAGAGAGTTTGTGGTCTTTTGATCACCGAGAGAACTTGTACTTGAGATTGTGGAGTTGGGTACTCCGGTGTATTTGTAACATCTTTGTGAAGTAATAGTGGTTAGAAATCCTTCTGGGGAAGGCGGGGACGTAGAGCTAGGTGCTCGAACCTCGGAAAAATTCTCGGTGTTTGCGTTTGGTTTACTTGCTCTTTCTTCTTACTTTACTTCCATTGCTCTTATTACTTGCTCTTTACTTTCTTTGCAATATTCACTTGATTCATTCATCTTGTCAATCAAAGTCCCATACAACAAGATTGCATTGTGCACCTCCAACTCATATCCAGAGGAATCACGAGGAAGGAGTTCAGAGCCCTTCACAGGGAATCCGGCTTCTAGTCTTGTTTTGGAAAATTGTTGCATCATATTTTTTTTATTTGTGCATTGATTAGCAAAATCACCTATTCACCCCCCCTCTAGGTGATTTTCAATTGGTATCAGAGCTTGGACTCTAGGTTTGACTTAACATCCTTAGAGAGATCCTAAAATTTGCTAATCAACAATTGCATTCCATTTGTCATTCACTAGTAAACATGGCTGATAACATCAAAAACCCTCCTAAATTTGATGGACTCAACTTTCCTAGTTGGAAGGTTAGGATGACTATCTTTTTGTAATCTTTAGGTAGCCTAGTTGCTAAATCCTTGACCAAACCCTATGTTGTACCCGATAGTGATGAAAGCATTCGGACCGAATTTACCTTTAGAGAATACGAGGCTAACTCCAAGGCCCAAAATTCTCTTCTAACCGCCTTGAATGAGGATGACCTTACAGGGGTAATTCATTACCAATCCGCCTATGAGATTTGGCAACACTTGTTGGTCACACACGAGGGGACATCACAAGTCAAGAGAGCTAAGATAGATCTCTTGAGGTCCCAATATGAATCTTTTAAAATGATAGATGATGAAACCATTGATTGTATGATTATAAGGTTTACTAAAATCACCAATGCTCTTTCCTCTTTAGGTGATGATATCTCCAATGACCAAAAGGTGCGAAAAGTGATTCAGGCTCTTCCTTCATCATGGGAGATAAAGGCCACCACCTTGAAAGAATTGGACGACAAGGATGAAATGGACCTCATCAGTCTCATTGGGAACTTAAAGACCCATGAGATGGAAAATAAGGCAAGAGAAGAGGCCGCTCCGTTAAAGAAGAAGTCCATAGCCTTCAAATCTTCATCCACTCTTGAGGACGATGAAGAAGATGAAGAAGAAGATGAGGAGCTCTCCCTTCTTGTGCGAAATGTCAAAAGGATGTACCGAAAGAACAAGCTCAACTTTCGAAGAAAATTTGAAGGTAAAGAGGAGAGAAGAATTATTTGCTACAATTGCCGAAAGCCCGGATATATCATGGCGGATTGCCCGGAGTTCAAGAAGAAGATGACTTCCTCCTTCAAGCCAAAGAAGCCAGTGGAAAAGAAAGTATACAAAGCAACTTGGGATTCGGAAAGCGAGTCCGAAGACGAGGTGGATACAGCAAACATGTGTTTCATGGCAAACACACCAAAGGTAACCTCTCATCCTCTTGATGAAGAAGAAGATGATTTAAGTAAAGAAGTTCTTGTACATGCTTTTGTTGAACTCTCCGAAACTTATGATAATAAAAAGATTGAGTGTTAAAATTGGAAAAGGAAGTTGCTTTTCTTAAAAATCAACTTGCTATGGTTTCTAAAGAAAAAGATGAATTTCTTCCAATCTCATTTCTATCCAAGAAGAATTTAGTGCTTACAAGGTTTCTTGTAAGGCAAAATTTCCTAAGGTTGATGAAAAAGAAATTTCTTCTTTAAAAACTAAAATGGTTGATTTTGAAAAGGTTTGAAAGATTATGCTTTTAACACAAAGAAACTTAAAGAAAAGTTTTCTAAAAAGCACACCTCTCATGCTAAAGATCCCCATATTAAGATTCCCCATGCTCACACTACACACCACACTCATGCTAAATCCACACATGCTCACAAATCTCACACTCACTATGCTTTTAAGTATGGTAGAGTGTATAGATTTACTTATTGTGGTAAAAATGGACATTTGGCTAAGTTTTGTTATGACCAAGTAAATAGATCAAATAATCTTGTTTGGGTTCATGGCACTAACCCTTTAGGACCCAAGAAAATGTGGGTACCAAAATCAAGTCCTAAATTGTTTGATGTAGGTACACACCAAGGCTCCAAGACGTAAGGAGCGGCGGTACCTTGATAGTGGTTGTTCAAGACACATGACATGGGACATCAATAACTTTATAACCCTATCAAGGTACATGGAAGGTGGCACCGTCACCTTCGGGAATGACTCCAAGGGCACTATCATCGGTATAGGTAACATTCAAATTGGTGCATCTCCTATTTTAGAAAATGTAGTTCTTGTTGATGGTTTGAAGCATAACTTGCTTAGCATTAGTCAACTTTGTGACCGTGACTTAAAGTTGTTTTTGATGATTCTACTTGCAAGATTTTTGATGTTAAAACCAATGATTGTATTCTCACCAGTTTTCGTGACAATAATGTTTATATCATTGACATGCTTAATTTAGATTGTTCTACTAAATGCTTGAATGCTTTTGATGAAAATTCTTGGCTTTGGCATAGAAGATTAGGACCTGCATCTTTTGACCATCTTTCTAGGATTAATTCTAAGGAATTAGTGAAGGGTATACCTTGCTTGAAGTCTGAGAAAGACCGCATTTGTGGTGCGTGCCAACTTGGGAAACAAACCAAGTCTTCCTTCAAACCAATCAAGGATATCATGTCAACTAGGCCATTAGAATTAATTCATATGGATCTTTTTGGACCAACTAAAACTAAGAGTTTAAATGGTAGTAGATTTGCATTTGTTTTAGTTGATGATTTTTCCCGTTTCACTTGGGTTTTCTTTTTGGAACACAAAGATCAAACTTTTTCTCATTTCAAAGTTTTTCGAAAAAGGGTTGAAAAAGAAAAAGGCTTTCGATTTTGAAAATAAGAAGTGATAGAGGTGGTGAGTTTGTTAACCAACTCTTCATGACTTATTGTGATGAAAAGGGAATCAAGCATGAAATGTCATGTCCTAGAACTCCACAACAAAATGGAGTTGTAGAAAGAAAAAATAGAACACTTCAAGAGATGGCTAGGACCATGATAAGTGAATATGACCTCCCTCAATATTTATGGGCCGAGGCCGTAATCACCGCATGCTATATTTCAAATCGTATTTATTTGTGTAAGAATTCTTCCAAAACATCTTTTGAAATGTATCATTCTAGAAAATCAAATGTTGCATATTTTAAAGTTTTTGGATGCAAGTGTTTTGTTTTGAATACTAAAGATAACTTGGGTAAATTTGATGCTAAGGCTTATGAAGCAATCTTTATTGGATATTCTACTACTAGCAAAGCTTATAGAGTATTCAATAGATCTTCACTTACCATTGAAGAATCCATGCATGTTAAGTTTGAAGAATCTAATGTGATTGTTGAGAATGTTGTAGAAATTGACCCATTAGGTTAAGACATGGAGAGACTATCCTTGAAGGACTCACCCGCTCAAGAAGAAAAGAAAGAACCTATTGGTGATGTTCAAGAGGATAAAGAGGAAAGCTCACAACCGCTTCCTAAAGCTTGGAGATACGCTAAAAATCATCCTAAGGAGCTCATCTTGGGTGATGCATCTAAAGGAGTAACAACTCGCTCCAAACTCCATGACTTATGTGGTAACTTTGCTTTCATTTCTCATTTTGAACCCAAAAGCATCCTCGAAGCCGAGGCGGACTCATATTGGTTGCTAGCCATGCAAGAGGAACTCAATCAATTTGAGCACAACTAAGTTTGGCACCTTGTTCCTAGGCCCCACGATAGACCAATAATTGATACTAAGTGGATCTTTAGAAACAAGATGGATGAGTCCGGTAATGTCATTAGGAATAAAGCTAAGTTAGTGGCCCAAGGTTACACTCAAGTTAAGGGAATTGACTTTGAGGAGACCTTTGCACCCGTAGCACGGCTTGAAGCCATACGGATGACACTAGCTTTTGCATCTTTTAAAAATTTTAAACTTTTTGAAATGGATGTGAAAAGTACATTTTTGAATGATTTTATAAATGAAGAAGTTTATGTTGAACAACCTCCCGGTTTTGTTGATCATGTTCATCCTAATTTTGTTTTTAAACTTGATAAAGCTTTGTATGGATTGAAACAAGCTCCAAGAGCTTGGTATGAAAGGCTTTCTAGTTTTCTCATTTCAAATGATTTTGTTAAAGGCAAAGTAGACACAACTCTTTTTACTAAGCATGTTGATAATGACATTTTAATTGTGCAAATTTATGTTGATGATATAATTTTTGGATCTTTTAATGAGTTTTTATGCAAGGAGTTTGAAAAGGTTATGCAATGTGAGTTTGAAATGTCTTCCATGGGTGAATTGAATTTCTTTCTTGGACTCCAAATTAAGCAATTACAAGATGGGAATTTCATATGTCAAGCCAAGTACGCAAAGGAACTCGTAAAGAAGTTTGGACTTGAGGGCTCTAAAGTTTGCAACACTCCCATGGCAACTACAACCAAGCTTGATAAGGATGACCAAGGTAAAATGTTGACATTAAATTGTATAGAAGCATGATAGGTAGTCTTTTGTATTTGACGGCAAGTAGGCCGGACATAATGTTTAGTGTGTGTATTTGTGCTAGATTTCAATCGTGTCCAAAGAGTCCCATCTTATTGCGGTAAAACTCATTATTCGTTATATTAAGGGCACAATTTGAATGGGTCTTTGGTATCCGAAAACCGGAGATTTCTCAATGACGAGTTATTCGGATGCCGACTATGCGGGTTGTAGAATAGATAGAAAGAGTACTTGTGGGACATGTCAATTTCTTGGTAATTGTCTTGTTTCATGGTCCTCTAGGAAACAAAATTCCCTAGCTCTCTCAACCGCCGAGGTGGAGTATGTTGCCGCGGGGGCTTGTTGTGCACAAGTCCTTTGGATGAAACATACTCTCCTTGATTATGATTAGCATTATAACCATATAAAATATTTTGTGATAATACTAGTACTATACACATGACTAAGAATGCAAATCAACATAGTAAGACCAAGCATATTGAGATTAGATATCACTTTCTTAGAGATCATTTTGAGAAAGGAGATATAGATATTGATTATGTTTTTACGGATTTGCAACTTGCCGATATTTTCTCTAAACCACTTGATTTTACTAGATTTTCTTTTATTTGTGGTGAACTCAATGTTTGTGTTATTGAATAAAAATGTTTTTCTTAACCCTTTTTGATGTATGACAAAATGGGGGAGAATGAGTTTATGTATGGAAATATGAGTTCATATGGTTTTGGCTCCATATGAGTTTATATATGTTTTAGTTTTAATGTGTTTTCATGAATTCTTGTAATTTGAGCTTAAGTGTTTTGCAAGTGTTTTATATCTCATGGTGTTTATGGTTTTTGGTTTCATGATGTTTACTTGCAAATTACAAATTACATAGTTTTTCCTTGTTTAATATAGCATAATTTGAGGGGGAGCTTTCTCCTCCCCTATATTTTTGTTCATAACCTATTTGTTTTGTCATCATCAAAAAGGGGGAGATTGTTGGCCCAAAAGGTTACACTCTCCATTTATTTAGAGTTTTGATGATAACAAAACAAATAAGAGCTATTTGGTACTAATAAGTTTGTTCAAGATAAGTTTCAGGTTAGTACCATATTTAGAGGCCATTACTTAGCTATTGCAAGAACTTCTAAGTTCATGGAGCAAAGAAAGCGTTTTGCACATCGAGGAAGGAACATAGAAGAGAAGGCTCTAGCAAGGCATTGCATGGCTCAAGATTGCTCAAGAGACTTAATTAGATTTGTTTTTAGTTTATAGTTTTGTTAAAGAATAGTGAATAGGTTTGAAGCTCTATCACACACGTTTTTGCACACATCTTATTTTCTAAGTTTATTCTTTATAATATGTACAAAATATTTTAATATACAATCTTCTGTTTACAAATTCATTATTATATTTTATATTTATCCCTATTCAAAAATATTTTATTAAAAATCAAATTATCTTTAAAATTCTGTTTTTGTTTTGGCCTTTGACCTGAGCCAGTCGACCGTCCGGTCGGCCGACCCTGTGTCAAGTCAAGCCGGTCGACCGACCTAGTCGACCGAGGTTCTGGCAGCAGTGCGTATCCGTGTGCACGTTTCACGGTCGACCGGGCGGCCAACCGAAAATTGCCTGACTGTAAGACATTTGCTCTCTGTATTTTTCGGTCGACCGGGCGGTCGACCGAGAGCCGGCAACGGCTCTTATTTTTGAACTCTGGTCGACCGACCGGTCGACCGGAATAGCCGTTTGTACAGTAACGGCTATAATATTAAACATGTTTTATTTTGTCTTTTTCTCCCTAATAAGTGTTTAAATGTTATTTGCTGACCCTAATACTTCCTAATTGGCCTTAAGTATGTTTTATCTCTAAACCCTAGCCCTCTACTATAAATAGGGGTGTTTGGGGAGAGGTTTACTAACAAGAAAATTTGCAAAAGTTTAAAAAGTTTAAGGCATTCAAAAGAGCTAGGTTTCTTGGTTTTGTGCTGAAATTCTCTCTCATTTTCTGAAGTGTTTTCAAGAACTCTCTGATTTCTTTTTCTTTTCTCCTTATACACAAGAGCTTTATTCCTACTCATTGTTCTACAAGGATTTTTGTAAGGGAAAAGAGTTTTGCAAAAGAGAGTTATTGGTCTTTTGATCACCAAGAGAGAACTTGTACTTAAGATTGTGGAGTTGAGTACTCCAGTGTATTTTGTAACATCTTTGTGAAGTAATAGTGGTTAGAAATCCTTCTGGGAAGGCGAGGACGTAGAGCTGGGTGCTCGAACCTCAAAAAAATTCTCGGTGTTTGCGTTTGGTTTACTTGCTCTTTCTTCTTGCTTTACTTCCATTGCTCTTATTACTTGCTCTTTACTTTCTTTGCAATATTCACTTGATTTCATTCATCTTGTCAATCAAAGTCCCATACAACAAGATTGCATTGTGCACCTCCAACTCATATCCAGAGGAATCACGAGAAAGGAGTTCAGAGCCCTTCACGGGGAATCCGGCTTCTAGTCTTGTTTTGGGAGATTGTTGCATCATATTTTTTTTTTATTTGTGCATTGATTAGCATTATCACCTATTCACCCCCCTCTAGGTGATTTTCAAACTTCACGGTCACGAAGCTGCATATGATTTAGGGTAAAGTAATAAACTAGATGAGAAGTACAATTTGACTCCTTATTTTGATTGATAACAAACTTTTGAATAGAGACTAAGTTTAGGAATGAAAAATTTGATTTTCCTATAACTTATAAATTACTTAATCCTTACAATAATATTTCAATATTTTTCTCTTTAAAAATGTGTTTTCAAAAATACTAAAACTTTATTTCTCTTTCTTTATGGATTTTGTGGGTGTAATCCACTGAAAATCCTCATGAGACAAAACTCGTCCTCTAGGGGAACCTAGAGATTTAACTGCTTATTGCACAAGCTCAGTGCAATCGCGTGACCTGCAAAAATGGTCTAATAATTTTTGGTTTAGTTTTGTTGTTCTGCTCGAGGACGAGCAAAAGATAGGTGTGGGGGTGTGATTGAAAACATTTATTGCATATTCTTTATTATAAATCCACATTTATCATCTAATAAATCTGCTAAATTTCTTGTCTTAAATGTCTATTTTGTAGAAGATAATCGTGGGAAGAAAGAGGATAAAATCAAATAAATATCAGTTAAATTCAGATTTAACTAGATCTATTTGGTTAGAGGAGAATGATCCCAAATCTAGTTGGTTAAATTCAGTTTTTGGTGAATCAAATTGTTAAAGCTAAATATTAACCGAGGATAACGTCAAATACAGAGTTCAAATCTAAAGGGATAAATAGATAGAGAGAAGATCAACGGATGAGATGAAGCAATTTTGACTCGGATTCTGCCTTGGATATGTTTTAGTATTTAAATCATAACTTTCGCTACCAAAACTCAAATCTGTTGATTCAAGATGATCTAGAAAGAGGACTTAAAAGGCTACAATGCTTAAGTTGATCACTATTTCTAATTGTCATTTGATAAGTTATATTTATCATTCAATACGTAAATAAGTTATAGATCAGAACTGAATATCCACATCAAACCAAGTTTAGAGATAAGGGGAGGATTCAAATTCAGAAATAGTCAGCTTCTCTTATCTTCATACTCCTCTACCCTTCTCAAAGGCAAAAAGCAACAACCAAGCAGAGAGTAGAATTTAGGCTAATTTGTAGTTTGTAACTTAGGTTTTTTATTTTCTTTCATGTAATTTTTATTTTCTTTATGTAACTGAGAGGAGAGGAGAGTTTCATGGAGGAATAAGAGCACGCTTGTACTGAGAATGACACCGATGTAAGTAATCTTTTCTTTTATTGTTATTTGAATTGAATCTAAGTATCTTTATCTTCTTTACTCGTGTTTTCATTTGCTTCCCTCTTCTTTGTTTGTGAATCCAAATGACTCTGATAGCCTCGAAGTTGTCTTTCCCTTGAAAGTGCCGTTGATGGCTTATGGTGATGGATATCCATTCCTATGGTAGTGTAGCTTGTCCCTTTCATTTCATAGTGTAAAATGAGAATGGGGAAGATCATATTTGTCATACTTCGCTCGCCTTCAAACAAAGGTACATCGTCGATCCGGGTAAAAGGTAAGTAAGGGCTGAAGAGGTAAATAAGTTTTTTAGGTTTTAATTTTCTTTTCTTTTAATTTTAGTTTAGATCACCAAACCCACTATTTCCCAATTCTTTTATTACACTTTTTCAATTTCTTTGTATATATCCATTTCTATTTTCTCCACATTCTCATTCTACCACTTTCTTCCTAACTTAACTGTAACTCTTTTCATTTTCTTTTAAAGAACTAAAAGAACTTTAACCATTCTTTGTAGCATAAAAGCGAACTTACTAAAAAGCTTTCATCTAGTCCCTCCTTGTGGATCACGACCCACATAGCCACTTGCTTTTGCGGTAGCATTGAGTACCTTGTACTCTTTATTCTTAAGTTTTAAAATTCTGTATTTTTTGTGTGCAGTTTCCAACTCAATCATAAGGCAATGGTCAGGATGGCGTTCATAAAAATATAGTCGTTCAAAGGGATGAAAAACTGCTTCACTGATTCTCTACTTTATAAAGAGAACGGTAAAGTAGTAGAAAAATTGTTGCCTGATGACATCGATAGTGGCGACGAAGCGTATTCCAAATCAGGAGAAGATCTAGAGGTTTCTTTTGATGAAGAACCAATTGTAACATACCTAAATGATCCTGATTGTAATAACTCCGCCGACAATGGCGATGAACGGTTCCTTAATGAAAATGTCAATTTCAATTATCCCTCATGTTGTGATGATGTAAATAGTCCTATTGACAAGAACCCACTACACATGCCTCTGCCTATGTCAATGCCATACATTCATATAGGAAAAAATGATTGGTCTGTATTTGTAGTCCCATCTTCTAAGAGGGATCAGTCACCAAATATATTTGACAGAGTCTGACATTGAATTGATACATACAACGATTCGGATGAAGACTTGGAGCCCCCATAGTTCTTTCACTATGCACGGTCAGCATATCATATGATGAAAGAAATGGGATATGACTTACATCGTAGTGAAGGCTTGAACTTTGGAAAGGGACGATGCATCCCTCTACAACCTTTTGTACTGAAAGGAAAGCCTGCCAACTACTACGATCAGACTCGCAGGAGGTGGGGTACATTCCTCCATTTGCTCAATCTGATTCAGAATTTGAAAAGCCTCTACTGTCACATTCTTCAAATTCACTAGAGTGGGAATCTGATATAAGTGTGGAGGTTGCCTTTAAAAACTCTTCATCAACATCAACCAGTCAGGTGGAGCCAGAAGAGGACATTTGAGCCGTTTGACACTGATTCTTATGCTCAACAATTTGATCTTCGATGGGAGAAGTGTTTAAGCAACGCGACCATCCTAAAAAATAAAGTAATCCAAATTGATGTTGAAGATCAAACGCACCCGAAGCTCATCATTATAAGTGAAAGTTTGTCGCCAATAGAGAAGTAAGATCTTATATCCTTGATAAAGGAGTATATAGATGTCTTTGCTTGGATCTATGAAGACATGCCTGGTCTCAACCCTCATGTGGTTATGCATCACCTCAACATCAAATCGGATGCTAAGCCAATCAAACAATAGTAGCGGTGATTTTGACCTGATATTATAGAGGCAATTGAAGTTGAGATCTAAAAACTCATCGAATGTGGCTTCATTCGAGAGAAACAGCACCCAGAATGGGTTGCTAACATTGTACCCGTCCTTAAAAAGAACGAAAGATTTGGGTCTGTATTGACTTTCGTGATCTTAATATAGCCTGTCCTAAAGATGAATTTTTGTTACCTATCATGGATGTCATAAATGACAGCACGTGTGATTTCGAAAGGATGTCCTTTATGTATGGCTTTTCAAGGTATAACCAAATCAAGATGTATTCGGATGATGAAAAGAATACACAATTCCAAACACCACTGGGTGTGTTTTGCTATACGATTATACTGTTTGTCTTAAAGAATGCAGGTACCACTTACTAGCGTGCAGTGAGCACGATCTTCCGCGAGCACTTATGAAAGACAGTAGAGGGTTACGTCGACGACATTGCAATCAAAAGTCGTAATAAGAGCAACCATCTCCATGATTTGAGAACGATGTTCGATCTCATACGGGCTCACCAGTTGAAGATGAACCCGACAAAGTCTTTTTTGAGAGTTTCAAGTGGGAAGTTTCTTGGATTCATTGTCACATCCAAAAGAATCCATCTCGATCCTGACAAGATTAAAGCCATTCAAGATATGCAGCCTCTAAAGAATCTCAAAGAACTCCAAGGTCTTCAAGGCAGGCTGGCCTACATCTGAAGGTTTATCCTAAACATGTCGGGTCGCTGTCAACCATTCATGCGCCTAATGAAGAAGGGCATATCTTTTGTCATGGATGACGCTTGTCAAAAAGCTTTTGAGAATATCAAAGCATACCTCACTAAGCCTCCGGTCCTAGCATCTCCTATTTCAGGGGAACCATTCTTATTATATGTAAGAGCCATGGACCATTCTTTAGGCACTCTGCTCACACAGAAGAATGATGAAGGTGTAGTACAAGCCATCTATTCTCTCAGCAAAATCTTAATGGGGCAGAAAGTCACTACAATCTGGTCAAAAAGGAATGTCTTGCTCTTATCTTTGTCGTCCAGAAGATGCGACATTACTTGGTGGGCAGACTATTCATGCCATCTCAAGAGTCAATCCCCTTCAGATTTTTGATAACAAAACTGAGTCTTCTGAGCTCCAGATTGGCTAATTGGGTTATACTATTGTCCCAATATGATATGATCTTCGTGCCCCAGAAGGCCATCAAGAGTCAATCTTTTGCAGACTTCTTGGAAGCTCATCCAGTTTCAAAATCTTCAAAGCTACACGAAGACATTCCGGATGAAGTTATTGAAGCCAACAAAACTTCAAGCGATGATGTATGGGAGTTTTTCTTTGATGGTGCATCAAGAACTGAACCAAAAGGCAAGATTATCGCCAGAGTGGGAGCAGTATTTATCTCACCCGAGAATCGCGTCCTTCCTCATGCATCTCTCTAATCGAAACTTATTCCAACATTGTAGCCAAGTATAATGCTTTGCTTATTGGCCTCTAGCTCGCTTTATACATGGGGGTACAATACCTTGAAGCTTATGGTGATTCCAAGTTGATCATCAATCAAGTCAACGGCAAATATAAGGTCCGTCATGAAGACCTCATATCGTATCACCATGAAGCCGTATAGTTGGTTGATACATTCGAAGTCTTTTACATCAATCATATATCTCGCCTCCAAAATGCAAAGGTAGATGCTCTAGCCGCGTTAACAGCTACACTGGCACTACCTGCTGATACTAGTTACCATCTCACGGTGGCCACCCATCATCTCTTCTATCGGATGTATGATTTAGAGGTTAGCGAAGTTCATTCAACCATGACAAACTTTGAACCAAGAGACTGGCAATTCTCGGTCATCGACTATACCTTGTACGACATATTACCCAATGACCTTATGGAGGAGGTGTCTGTTTGATAAAGGTTTACTCAATTTTACTATAATGCAGTGGTAAAAATACTATACGGTCGTTCGTATGATGGTATACTTTTGTATTGTCTATCTAATTCAGAGGCATAAGAAGTTATCAAAGAGGCTCATGATGGCATATGTGGAGCTCATTAACCAGGACCAAGATCAAGGATCGATTGCACCAACTTGGCTATTATTGGCCAACTATGATCGCCGATGCAGTCAAATACGCAAAAAGGTGTTATTATATATATATAGGAAAATTTCAAATGAGAAACTTTCTCAAAATAAGCTTCGTGAGAAAACTATATAAGAGAGATTTTATGGATGATCCGAACCGTTCATCTTGATCTACATACTCTAATTAGACTACTAATAAAAAATCACGCGATTCCAAGTCTTTTTACCCATGCATCAAGTGACATGTTTATTCTACAGCGAATAAACGTATGTTTTGTAACCACTTGTTGCATGGGTAAAAAGACTTAAAGTCACGTGATTTTTTATTGAAAGCCTAAATAAAGTATATAGATCAAGATGAACGGTTAGGATCATCCACATGATCGCCCCTATATAGTTTTCTCACGGTCTTCGTGTGAGAAAGTTTCTCACACGATGACCTCTCTCTCTCTCTCTCTCTCTCTCTCTCTATATATATATATATATATATATATATATATATATATATATATATATATATATATATATATATATATATATATGGGTATTCTATAGGGATTAACACAGAAAGTGAGGGTCCGTACAGAAAGTAGAGCAGTCATAATGTATGTAATTAGATAGATTGTGCCACTAGACAAGTGTTAGTATGAAACAAATTCCCAGATTCAAGATTTCCATCAGTTAGAGGTATTGTAGTCTTATTTATAATATTCAAGTGGCGATCACGATCTCTTTCATCAACTTTACAGAGCTTAGAAATTTTCAAAATTAATCTGCTGTAAGGTTAGCATCCAAAAGTTAGCATTCTAGACTTATTTTGACTATTGTAAATTCTGATAATGTCCTTCGGAGCCATAACACTTTATGGATCTGATAAGCCATGGACCCCTCTAGCCTTGCCAATTGAGAGTCGTGTTCTATCCACGTGAGCTCAACCAGGCATAGGATTTGCTGCACCCTGGCGCTCAGCAATTAGCGATGTATTACGCGCTGGCTTCGCCACGTGAGCTCCACCAAGTGCGAATCTCGCAGTGTTAGCTCCACTGCACCCTAGTACTTAGCATCTGATGTTGTGTTACACAAAGGCTCCACCTAAGTTTAGCTTCGCTCATGGCTAGTTTCGGCAGTGCTTAGAACTCTAGCCTCGTTTCTTGAACTTCTCCCACCTGATTTGTTTTCATGAATTTAATGAACCAGGTTTTCTCACTATATCTAAACAAACTTGTCATGATCCTTATTGACGATCTATTCGGCCAACCTTGAAGGACTTGGGTGTTCACTGGATCTTTAATCTACAGTGTTGGGTTATCATTCAGCGGACAGTTATTTAGTTATATTATTTTCAGAATAATTGACACCCAGTATTCAAAACTCATTATTATCAGTTGTTCTCTATTTATGTATCTGCGATCAATTTATCGGGTTTTCTTTATTTACGAAATTATGATGCATTTCCTGAATGGCAGAGAACAGAAAAAAATAGTAATCTTATAACAAACTCTCCGCCAGGAATAGCTTCATGTCACGTAGAGTAAGTATGAGTTTTGAACTAGTAAGTATCGTAGTTTTGGGGTCTCATCTATTTGAGAGAAGTAATCTCCATCGATTCTAGGAGAATTCAGGTATTGAATGCTAGCCAGTTTAGAAGTTAACTTATTTTAAAAATATTTAGAATGGGTTAGCGTACTAAAGTTCTGGTAGATGATTATATGAGAGAGATAGTTCAGCTATAATGTATTCTAGTTATTATTGTATCGGACAAAGACAAGGGATTTCGATCGCTAATCGGTTAAAGTGTTCAGAGAAGTTTAGAAAACCTTATTATATCCAGCTTATCTTTTCGCTCTCAGGCAGATCGGGTAGACCATTCAGAATCTTAATTATTTTCTTCTAGCAGAATTCTCTTCTTAACAGTTTTCAGGTTTGTATTGATATCACATCGTCCGAAAGAAAGTATGACAGGAAGTGCAGGAGATGTCTACGTAGGTCACCTAGAGGGGGTTAAATAGGTGACGTGCTAATCAAATGCCAAACAAATGCCGAAATAAAATTATTTTGCAAATTAAACAAACACATAATGTATAACCAAAGAGTGAAATCGAATTCCTAGTAAAGGGCTCTAGACTTTCTCCTCATGATTCCTCTAAATTAAGAGTTGAGGTACTACTATAGCTCTCTTGGTTGAATACTAGTGTGAGCACAATATTAAGCATGCAATGAACGTACAAGGAATAAGAGCATGCAAGATACTAAACAATCCCAAGCATATATATCAATTACGCACAAGTAAATATTAAGGATATAAAGATGTAAATGATATAAGCATGCAAGATATAAACACAGGTAAGAGAGAGAGAGATAAGCAATCGCAAACACGGAAAAATTATTTTGAGATTCGAGCCACTTGCTCTACATTCCCGCCTTCACTGCAATGAAGGAATTCCTCTAAAATTGATCCCGCAAAATCACTCGGTGCTGCAACACCTACAACGAGCTCCCTCAAGAACTCTTGGACCCGCAACTCTCTCACTTGTTCCCTCAAGAACAAAACACCACACAAACTCGCAAGTTCGCCGAGGCCGCAACCTCCACAACTCCTCCAAATTACAAAGTGGAACACTTGGTGATCTCTTCTCTTGATCACCAACAAACACTCTTACAACAAAATTCCTATTAGGATAGATATAGCAATGAAAAAGCTCAAGCTTGTATGAGAAAACAAGATAGACTTTTGTGGTGGAAAAACTCAAGAAGAATCCTTTCGAAAAACTCAAGAAAACACTCTTGATAAACTCTCTTTTGGGTATGGAAATGAAGCTCTAAACCATATAGAGAAACTCTGTGAAATAGCTCTTGAAAACACTTGAAAAAATCTTATCCAAAACTGGCCAAAAGTCCCCAATTTATAGGTTGCAAAAAACTAGTCGTTGGAGACCAGGAATGACCTGTCGGTCGACTGGTCGGTCAACCGGCCGGTCGACTGACCAATGATCAAAAATCTGATCGTTGGGGTTGTTGGTTGACCGCCCAGTCAAAATACCCAGACCACAGAGAAATCTTTTCTCTGTCGGTCAACCAAACGGTCGACCGCCACTACCCGAGACTTGGGTAGTGCCAGTCGGTCTACCGAGCAGTCGACCGCTCCTTGATACGGTCGACCGGTCGGTCGACCGATCCAAGGGCATGGGCTCGTGTATGTTTCTGTGTATGTCGTTTGACTGCTCGATTGACCGAGCCTTGCTTCGGTCGACCACTCGGTCGGCCGACAGCAGCCCAAACCCAAATTTTTAAGGTTTTAAAGCTCTAACTATGAAACCCATAAAAATTTTATTAAATCTCATAAATTCCACAAAAATATGTTCATTGAAATACTTTGAAGTACAAATATGTGTGATCAAAAATCAACACATATTACAAACAATTTGAACTATTTTTGAGGCATAGAATTTTAAGCTTAAAACAAAAACCGTATTTTTCAAAAATCAACTATTAAATGAAAAACCGATTTTTCTAAAACTTTATAAAAATAAGATATTTAAACACATTTGAAGTATAGTGTGTCTGGATAGAAACTAATACACAAAGAAGTGAAATATACTTGTTTTGACAATATGCTCAAAATAGGTTTTGATCAATACAAAAGTTAAACACATGATATAAACTCATTAAAATAAGTTATTTAAAAATATGAAGCAATAGTGTATATAGATGAAATCCAATATACATATAAGCCATTTAAACTTGTTTTGATAAAATTTATTCGTGAAAACAAAAGATGTATTCTTTGAAACTCAAAATCAAAACTAAAACTATATTTTTCAAGAACTAAAACTATTTGACATGAAAGTAATATATAAATTTTGCGTGTGTGCGTGTGAGCTTGAGCAATCCACAACTATGTAAAATAAAAATATTAAACTTACAAACTTCGACTCAAGTCTTCATGAAAATCTTCTTCTTGACTTGATCCAAAGTTGATCCATGAGCTAGACTCCTCTTTGAATACTTGATACGATCTTGAAACGTGAGCTCTTGAATCAACACGTGCTAGCTTCAAAACTTGACTTTGAATTTTTTGTTGGAGCTAAACACTAACTAAGATCTTGATAAATATCTGAAATTTTTTAAATACAAGATCATTAGTATCATAACTACATGACTTAATCATCATCAAAACTAGAGTGATGAGCCTTTGGATTTCATGTTCATTATGTTTAAATGCAATGTTTATTATACTTGTGATATACATAGATAGTATTTTGATATACATCCATGTTTATATGAATTCATATCTTTGTGTTCTCAAATATTGTTTAGCATTTGTGTATATCTTAGTGTTAATAATACTTGCATTTACACTAACGATATATATCATGTTTTGATGTTTTATACCTCATATATTGATTACATAATTAGATGTAACTTTTTATTAAAACTTGTGCTTATACCTATACAATTAATAATCTACACTTGATTATTATGTTTGGGAGCTTCAATGATCATGTGTACTCACTGCATGTGCTTGTATAACTTAGCTTTGATGAATCTTGTATTTTATACTTGTAGTCTATATTTGTTTTATATCACTTTGTACATGTTTTCATAAGAATGTGTTTACCTTCATGTATATGTAAATTTTGTCTAAAACTACTAGATATACATGTTCTATCATTGAGTCACTTGCCTTCATGCAATATTCTTTTGTGGACTCGTTTATGTTTGGGATAAATATGTAAGTTTTAACAAATCATACATATACCTTGAAGTTTAGTTTTGATAATTTCATGTTTATGAAAAAAATTATTTATTTTTGATGAAATTGAGCTTCATTACCTTAGCTCCATGCATATGTTGATTACATGATTTTTTTTGCACTCTATATTTTGTGTTTCCATTAAGATCAAATGAGACTCTTATAAAGATTTGATGAAAAATTAGATGGAGTGAGTTTTGAGAGATAAAAGCTAGCCAAGAAGGAGGCTAAGAAAGCTGTTCAGAATACAAGAGCTAAAGTGTACAAAGAAGTGTATGAGAAGTTAGACACCAAAGTGGTTGAAAAGGATATATAATTGCTCGAATAAGGGAGAGAAAGACGTGAGACTTATGTACTGTGAGGTGTATCAAAGATGAGGATCAGAAGGTTTTAGTTCGAGATGAAGAAATCAAACAAAGATAGAGAGAGTATTTTGACCAATCGTTCAATGGTAGTTCTACTCAAAACTTGGATGACATTGTCATTCAGTGCAAGATATGAACCATAATTATATGCGTAGAATTAGCAAATCTAAAGTTAAAGAGGCCTTAAAGAGGATGAAGTCAAGGAAAGTTGTTGGCCGGATGGAATTCCTAGTGAGGTATGGAGATGCTTAGAGAGGTGGCATGAGATGGCTGACAAATCTCTTTAACAAGATCTGGCTAACTAAAAAGATGCCAAATGAGTAGAGGAAGAGTACTTTAGTACCTCTCTATAAGAATAAGGGTGATATCCAAAGTTGTTCAAACTATCATGAAATAAAACTTATATGTCACACCATGAAGCTTTGAGAAAAGGTAATTGAACACAGGTTAAGGCAGAATGTTATAATATTAGAGAACCGGTTTGGTTCATATCGGGGCGATCAAAAACAGAGGCTATTCATTCACTTCGTCAACTTATAGAGTGATTTCGAGAGAGAAAGAGAAATTTGCATATGGTCTTTATTGATTTAGAAAAAGCTAATGATAAGGTGCCAAGAGAGGTATTATGGTGGACATTGATGAAAAGAGGAGTCCCCATCAAATATATTGACATAATCAAGGATATATATGATGGAGTTGTGGCAAATGTCAGAACTTGTGGAGACATAACAAGTAATTTTTCTATCATAACTGGATTGCATCAAGGATCTACATTGAGTCTATTCTTATTTGCCATAGTGATGGATGAGCTTACTAAAACTATTCAGGATGAGATACCGTGGTGTATGCTATTTGCTGATGATATTGTCCTAGCCGATGAGTCGAGAGCTGGGGTAAATGCCAAATTAGAGTTAAGGAGGCAAACTCTAGAATCTCGAGGTTTTAGATTAAGTAGGGCCAAAATAAAGTATATGGAGTGTAAATTCAGTAAACATGGAATCTGAGATTATAGTATTGTGAGACTAGATGGATAAGAAATACTAATGAGCAGTTATTTTAAGTACTTAGGTTCTATTATCCAAAAGGATGGGGAGGTTAATAGTGATGTCAACCGTACGGGATCCAAGCCGGCTGGTTGAAATGGAGAAGCGTAACAGGAGTTTTATGTGATCGTAACATTCCATTAGGGCTGAAGAAAAGTTTTATCGGATTGCTATTAGGCCAGCTTTGTTATATGGCACAGAATATTGGGCTATAAAACGATATCATGCCTAGAAGATGAGCATAGCAGAGATGCGCACACTTCATTGAATGTGTGGT
This sequence comes from Agave tequilana, assembly GCA_038442645.1. NCBI lineage: Eukaryota > Viridiplantae > Streptophyta > Magnoliopsida > Asparagales > Asparagaceae > Agave > Agave tequilana. The sequence goes on along the minus strand of JAVJIF010013985.1, from coordinate 105,843 downwards.
AACATGCGGAGAGATAAGGTGAGAAATGAGAATATTCGTACTAGGATAGGTGTAGCCTCTATAGAGGAGAAGATGAGAGAAAACTATCTATGATGGTTTGGTCATGTGCGACATAGACCTACAGATGAGCCAGTCTGGCGAGTCGAGCGCATCAATTAAGAGCAAGTTAAACGTAGGGAGACTGAAGAAAACATGGATGGAGGTAATACAACAAGATATAGAGGCTAAAGGTCTTAGTGAAGGCATATTGCTCGATAAGAATGAGTGGAGAAAGCTGATCCATTTGCCCGATCCGGCGTAATTCTCTTTTGATTCATGTAGCCTACCCCAAATACTTGGGACAAATGGCTTACTTGTTATTGTTGTATTTTATGTTTACTCATGATTTTTGGATTCATGAGAATCTTTGTGTTTTATAGACTTTGAATGTCAATTTATGTGTAGTTCGTATGTTTTCATGGATATAAATATGTGTTATTCCTTACTTGAAGGATTTTGTTTAAATTTACTTTAAAACTAGTTATTTATTCTTCAATTGATATTGTTTTCAATCTAAAATTATTTTCAAATCTTATTTTTGAAAACTACTACCCTAAAATGAAAGATAGTGTAGGTCACCTAGAGGGGGTGAATAGGTGACTAGCTAATCTAATAGCAAACTAATGTGAAATTAAAACTAATTGTGCAAACTAAAAATTATTATGCTAACACACTAAGTATAACTAAAGAGTGTAGTCGAAATCCCGGTGAAGGGCTCTAGACTATCTCTTACAATTTCCTCTAAATTAAGAGTTGAGGTGCCACTATGGCTCTCTTGGTTGAAAACAAGTGTGAGCAATCAAACAACCCAAGCATGTATATCAATAAAGTATAAGTGTATCAAGCATGTGAGAATGTAAACAAGAAAATCATGTAAAATATATAAACACAAGTGAGAGAGGGAGAGATAAGCAATTGCAAATACGGGAGATTTGTTTCGAGGTCCGAGCCACTTGCTCTACATCTCCTCCTTCACCACTATGAAGAATTTTCACTATAATTGATCCTGCATAATCACTCGGTGCCGCAACGCTTACAACGAGCTCCCTTAAGAACTCTTAGACCCGCAAGTTCCTCACTTGTTCCCGCAAGAACAACACATGTGAATCCACAAGCTCGCCAAGGCTGCAACCTCTACAACTCCTCCAAATACAATGGTTGAAACACTTGGTGATTTTTTCTCTTGATCACCAACAAGCACTCACACAAATAAGGATCCTATTGGATAGATATGGCAATGAAAAGGCTCAAGCTTGTGTGAGAAAACTAGATGAATTTGAAAATGAAAACTCAAGAAAAAGCTTTTGAAAACTCAAAAGAATCACCCTTTATAAACTCTCTTTTTATATGGCAATGAAACTCTAAAAATTTGTTGGGAAAACTCTATTGAAGATGGGAAAATAAGCTCTTGAAAAACTTGTGTAAAGCTCACCCAAAAACTCCATATTTATAGGTGAAGAAAAACTAGCCATTATGGTTCAAAAACTGCCAGAAATGGCCTGTCAGTTGACTGCCCAGTTCACTGACCAACAGTCAAATTTCTGACTGTTGGAGTCGGCGATAGACCGGGCAGTCGACCGACCTCAGACCCAGACTATGCAATAGGTCAATATTGAGCATAGTTCTTAGGCCTAAAATGTTAGAATTTGAAAACAAGTATATAATATAAATTTATAGCTCCTGAACTCTTCTTTCTAATGCAACTTAAATCAAATCAATATCATTTTGTAGTAAAAAGTTATCAACAAGATACTGAAAGATGTCAAACCAAAAACTTTAAACTATTTTCAGAACAAGAATAGAATTCAACCCAATATTTGACATCTTTAACATTTGAATCAGAAAATAATTATTGAATAAGAAATATAGCCCCTGAATGTTATCTTTGAAATGCAATTTAAATCATTTTGATTGAATATAAGAATAAAATGTTATGGCTAGAAAACTACAAGGGTGTCGAGCAGATCAGCAGAACGGTTGGCCGCCCGGTCGACCGAGAAAACCAGAGAGCTCTGCAAACTCAGTCGGTCGACCGGTCGGTCAAGCGAACTCAACTCGACCGGTCAGCCGGCCGAGCTCAAATCATATAGGCTTGTGCATGTCTTATTCGCATCGGTCGACCGCTCGGTCGACCAGCTCAGCCTTCGGTCCACCGCAGCAGCCAAAAAACACATTTTCAGGATTTTTAAAGATCTTTCTAAATTCATTTTAAATATCATAAAATTTTCATAAATCTCACAAAAATAAGTTCATTGAAATACTATAAGGTACAAGCAGTGTTCTAAATGGCAGCCATAGGGGCTACATCGGCTGAGAAAATTTATCGGAGATGGGGATATATTGGGGATATATTGGTGATATTTTCAAAAATCGGATGTCAAAATCAGACTATAAATATACATATCTTCTTGTCTTAAATCGCAACTCAATAAAACAATATATGCATAAATTATATAAATCTATATAAAACATCATACTTATATGTTTAAGATATATTTAACTCGATAACTTGCATTAAGCCTATGAATTCATAATCACTATCCAAGTGTAGATTCTTCAAACATGGCACATTGGCACATCAGTCGAATTACCCAAATACTTAACCTAGAAATTGGGTGTAAAACGCAATATCGGGTCCAAAATTGTCGAAATTGCGGCTGATATATCGGGTTCATGACTATTTATCGGCGATTTTGGATGAAAAAACGCTATATCGGTTTGGATGTGCCAAATCATTGCGGCTAGGTGCCGTAAACGCAATATAGGCACAATATCGGGGTTATATCGGGGATATTTAGAACACTGGGTACAAGTATGTGTGATAAAAAATCAACACGTATTATAAACATGTAAACTAGTTTTTGAGACATAAAAAATTTAATCATGAAACTAAAACAATATTTTCTGAAAACTAAAGTTTCGTGTATGTGTATAAGAACTTGAGCAATTTACAACTAATCTATCCTTTACATTTTATCCTAAAATAAAAATTTAACACTTACAAACTCATGATTCAAGTCTTCACTTCAAAATGTTCTCTTCATCTTGACTTGATTCAAAACTTGATCCATGAGCTAGACTCCTCTTTAAGTACTAGATGCGATCTTGAAGTGCGAGCTCTTGAATCAACACGTACTAGCTTCAAAACTTGACTTAGAATCTTTTGTTCGAAGCTAAACACCGACTAAGATCTTGATTGAATATCTGAAAACTAAATGAGCATGAGATCATTAGTACTATAACTACACGAGTTAATCATCATCAAAACTAAAATGATAGTTCTTTCGGCCAACAGATGGATGGGCGGCCATACCTTATATGCTCAAAATGTATATCTTTTAAACATGTGCATGATAGGGCGATAGTTATGAGTTACACACATGACTATTTTGCTATATCATTTTGTATGCTCATGTTTTATATATATGTATGCATCATACTTCAAAATAAATTTTAAATTGATCATATATACATATATATGATTTTTTGTACTAAGATTAACAATGTTTATTCATATATGTGTAAAAGCACAAATTAATTTAATGCTAAGCTTGATTCTTGTTCTTTATAATAATTGGTATCTTTACAAGCTTATACATTAGTTTTGTTTGATATTTTAAAAGGGAGAGAAAAATTCTTGTTTTATCTTTCAATTGTCTTTATTTTCAATTGGTATCTTACTCTCACTCTTTTTGAAGAAAAATATTTTGTTTTGAAAAATTCTACTATTTTCAATATTGGTATTAATATCTTTCAATTGGTATTATTTTCAAATTGGAATTGATATTGCAAAATAATTTTTGTGTTTACCTAAAAAAATTTGGTTTAAAATTTACTTTCAATTGATATCATTTCTTTCTATTAATATCAATTGGTAAAAAGATGGTTTTTCTTTCAATTGGTAAAAATATGTTTTTATTGATATCAAAATTTATTTCGAGATGTATTGTCTATATGCAAGGGGAGCTTAACATCTCCTCTATATATACATTCATATTGAGTGTAGTAAATAAAGAAGAGCTTAACCTCTTTTCTTTATATAGTACACGTGTGTAGGGGAGCTTAACATCTCCGCTTATGCATTGTATATTATGCTTATATGGGTTACGGTTTAGTTATCTCTTCTCCATATAATGCATGTATGCAGGGCGAGTTAACTTGACGTCTCTCCTCTTCATGAATTTATATCGCATATATTTTTATCATGCTTATTTTTCTTCACCCCTTTGTTGATGAGTGACAAAAAAGAGGAGGAGAATTTGAGTTTATATATGCATGCTTATTTATGTTTATGCATGTGTGTGTATGTATTTGTTTGTTTGTTTATGTATTTCATTGAATATCTTTATGTTTTTGCTAAGCATGAGTTAAGGGGGAGCTTCTATGAAGTCTTTAATCCATGCATATATAACTCTATGAGTTTTGTTATCATCAAACAGAGGGAGATTGTTAGCCCAAAGGCCCATTACTCTAGTTTTGATGATGACTAACGCATGTAGTTATTGTACTAATGATCTTGTATTTAACAAGTTTCAGATATTGATCAAGATTTTAGTTGGTGTTTAGCTTCAACAAAGGATTAAAAGTTAAGTTTTGAAGCTATCAAGTGCTGATTCAAGAGCTCGCGTTTTAAGATCGCATTAAGTACTCAAGATGGAGTCAAGCTCCATGGATCGTGTTTGGATCGAGTCAACTTGGAGATGGAGATCGATAAGAAGACTTCGGTTTAGCTTTATTTAGTGTTTAGTTCTTGTATAAGAATAGTTTAGTTTTGATATGCTCGAGTATACACACACAAGTTTAATAGTTTTGATTTTTAGTTTAACCGTTTGTGTTTTCAAGAATACATCATTTGGTTTCATAAATAGAGTTCATCAAAAAAGTTTACATGGTTTAATGTATATTAAATTTCATCCATATACATCTATACTTCATATGTTTAGAGAAACCTATTTTGATGTATCTAGTTCATGTGTTTAAAGTTTTATTTTTATCAAAACTTATTTTTAAATTTTATGTAAAGAACATAGATTTATCATTTACCATGCGTATTGGATTCTATCCATACACTCTATGCTTCAAATGTTTTTTCGATATCTTATTTTTGTATTTATATAAGTTTTGGAGAAAATGAATTTCCATTTCAAAATCTAAGCTTTTGGAAAATACATTTTTTGGTTTTAAGCCAAAAATTCTATACCTCAAAAATAGTTCAAATTGTTTGAAATACGTGTTGATCACACATATTTGTACTTTAAATATATACATGAACTTATTTTTTTGGAATTATGAAGTTTTTTGAGATTTTATAGGTATTTAAAAGCCAAGATTTCCTAACCTATACCTAGTTCTGGGCTAACTGGCGATCGACTGAAACGGTGGCTCCATCGACCAGACGGTCGACCGATGTGCACAGAACGTACATAAGTCCATGGCCAATTGGCCAGTCGACCGCACGGTCAACTTAAAGGCCATTCTGGGCCTATTCTGAACCCTAACGGATATATTTTAGAAACCCTATAAATATGAGTTCCCTTGGCCAGTTTTCAATATGATTTTTAAGAGCCAAATTTCCTATCTTCTATAGAGTTTTTAACAAGTTTTCAAAACAAATTTTTGTGCTTCAAATCTCTAGCTTTATTTATTTTTCAAAGTTTTGAAAAATCAAAGAAAAACAATATTTGAGAATTTTAGTTTTGCTCTTCATTTTCTTTATCTACCAAGAAGTTTTTCTCAAGTGTTTTCTTTGATTCTTCTTTTCCAAATACTTTGATTTCTCACATATTTGAGCTACTCAATTCAAAATCTATCTTTAGGATCTTTGTTTTGTTAGAAAATTGTTTATGATCCTTTGAGATCACTAAGTAAAGTTTGTGATCATTGGATCACCAAGGTTGTAACATTTCTTTCTTTGCTTTGTGCTCCCTCTTGTGTAGAGGTGTGAGAGTTGGAGTTGCGTACTCCAAGGTTGTAAGTTGTAACCCTCAATGGAGGTCCCCGTGTGGAAGATCCTATAGTGGATAGTTGAAATCCTTTTGTGTGTAGCTGGGGACATAGAGCAGTGGCTCGAACCTCAAAACATATCCCGGTGTTTGCGTTTAATCTTCTAACTCTCTCTCTCTCTCTTTAATATCTTGCATTGTTATATTGCTTATTTATATACATGTGATCTTGTTTGTGTGCTCATACTTGTGTTCAATTATGAGAGCTATTGAAGCACCTCAGTTCTTAATTTAGAGGAATCGTGAGGAGTAGTTCCAGAGCCCTTCACGGTGAATTCGGACTCACTCTTGATTACACTTTGTGTGTTAGTTTCTAGTTTTTAAATTTCACATTATTTGTCTTAGATTAGCACTACACCTATTTGTTGGCACAAAGGCCCATCACTCTACCTTTGATGATGATGATTAACTCATGTAGTTATACTACTAATGATCTTATACTTATACAGTTTCAAATTTACTATCAAGAACTTAGTAGGTACTTAGCTTCAACAAAGGAGTTTTGGAGCTAACACATGTAGATTCAAGAGCTCACGCGTCAAGATCACATCTAACACTCGATGGAGTCAAGCTCTTTGAATTGTGTTTGGGTCGAGTCAGCTTGGAGAAAGAGTTCTACAAGAAGACTTTGGTTTGTTTAGTTTTAGTTTGTATTTAGATCTTGTGTAAGATAGACTAGTGTTGATATGCTCAATTTCACACACACAAGTTCAATACGTTTGGTTTTCGATTTAACTGGTTTTGGATTTTGAATATACATATATATGATTTTCATGAATAGATAGAATCAAAACAAGTTTACATAGTTTAATGTATATTGGATTTCATCTATATACATCTATGCTTCATATATTTAGAAAAAAAAATTTGATGATTCTATTTCATGTATTTAGAGCTTTGTAATTAATAAAATTTATTTTGAATTTAATGTCAAAAATATAAATGTACCTTTTATATGTGTATTGGATTCTATCCATACACTCTATGCTTCAAAAGAGTTTAAATATCGTGTTTTTATATTTATACAAGTTTGAGAAAAATCGGATTTCTGCTTCAAAGTTTGTATTTTGGAAAATATCGATTTTGTATTAAGGCCAAATTTCAATATCACAAAAAAGGTTCAAAAAGTTTGTAATATGTGTTGATTTTTGGTCACACATATTTGTACTTCAAAGTTTTTCAATGAACTAATTTTTGTGGATTTAACGTGATTTTATAAGATTTTATAAATGTTAAAAAGACTAAGTTTCGTACCTTATATCCGAGTCTGAGCCTTCTGGCGGTCGACCAGACCAGAGCTCGGTCGACCGATGTGCACAAGGATGTGCACAAGGCCTACCTATAAGGCCGGTCGACCGGACGGTCGACCGACTGTAACTACCCAACTCTCGGGTAGTGCTGGTCGACCGACAAGGTTGTGCCTTTAGGCTCGGTCGACCGGGCGGTCGATCAGCAGGCGAGTTTGCCTAGGCGGTCGATCGATCACTCAAAGGTCAGAAATATGATGTTGGCTGGTCGACTGGAAGGTCAAAATTGTCCTTTTGCTGCCAACGACTATAATTCTGAATGCCTGTATAAAGGGTGGTTCTCTTGGGCTGTTTTCATCAAGATTTTTAGAGAACTTTTCTTCCAATTTTTTTAGTGTTTTACAGCAAGTTTAAAAGGAGATTTTGAGCCTAAAAATTTTATCTTTTATTTGTTTTTAAAGTGTGGAAAAAATCAAAGAAAAGAGAGTCTTTGGAAAATTAGTTTTGATCCTTCTTTACAAATCTATTTGATGTTTTTCCTAAGTGTTTTCCTTTATTATTTTTCTTTCCAAACACTTTTTTTTTCTCACACTTGAGCTATCATCTCTAATCCTATCTATAGGATCTTATTTTTGTAAGAAAAATTATTTGTGGTCTATTGTGATCACCAAGTGTTATTTTTGATCATTGGATCACCAAGATTGTAATCTTTTCTTTACTTTGGCTTTGTGCCTATCCTTCTTGTGCCTATCCTTCTTGTGTAGAGGTGTATCCCTCTTGTGTAAAGGTGATTATGTTTGAGCTTTGACTTTGTGCCTATCTCTCTTGTGTAGAGGTGATTGTATTTGAGAGAGGAGTAGTGTACTGCAAGTGTAGAGTTGTAATTCCTCAGTGGTGGCCCCTTTATGGAAAGTCCTGTGTAGACATAGTGAAAATCCTTCTGTGTGAAGGCGGAGACGTAGAGTAGTGGTTTGAACCTCGAAACATATCTTATTGTTTGCGTTTGATCCACTATCTTTTAACTCTATCTGTCTTATATCTTGCATTACTTTATATTACCCATATTCATATGCTAGATATAGTTTATGTGTGCCCATACTTGTGTTGAACCAAGAGAGCTTCATATAGCACCTCAATTTTTAATTTAGAGAAATCTCGAGGAGATAGTCCAGAGCCCTTCACCGGGATTTCAGTTTCACTCATTGGTTACACATAATGTGTTGCAATTGAGTTTTTTATTTCACATCATTTGCATTAGATTAGCTAGTATACCTATTCACCCTCCCTCCAGGTGTATTTCACTATTCACCCCCTTCTAGATGTACTTTCAGTATATACGTCGCAGTAACCTCTCTGTACTGTCAGGACAAGGGCGTTACACACTCTCTCTCTCTCTACATATGTATATACACACACACATACATATGTCTACATATATATATATGTGTGTGTGTGTGTGTATGTATGTATATATGTGTGTGTGTGTGTGCGCGCGCGTGCGCGCGCGCGTGTGTGTGTATATATGTATGTATGTATATATATTTATGTATGTGTGTGTACATACATACATACATACATACATACAAACATATATATATATAATACATACGTACACACATACAAAACGTACATACATACAAACATGTGTGTGTGCGCGCGCGCGTCCATGCCGGTGTCCTAGTGGCAAGTCATTGGGTTTGATCCCCAAGTGACTTGGGTTCGAGGCCCGCAGTGGACATTTAGCTCCTGAGAGCCAAAATGGCTCTGCCTTACCTTGTTCTGCGTAGGGAAACTTCTCCTGAGCTGGAGTGTGCGGGACCCACAGGATTAGTCAGGAGCAACACTCGTTATCCGCGTTGTGGGTCCTGGATACCTGGACGGATTTCAATATATAGAGAGGGAGAGAGAAAAATGTACCTCAGCCGCCAACTGAGAAAGACTCTCTCAACTGTCACTTTAATATGGTCGTAAACTTACTGCAACATGATCGTAGTCCACTATAACATGGTCGCATTCCTAAAAAATCATATATTTTCAGTGTAATTAGGACTATAACTATAGTAGCAGTCCTCAGAAAAAGATTGCGACCTTGGTCGCAGTCTTCAGAGAAAGACTGCGACCATGGCAGCAGTTCTCATAAAAACACTGCGACTTAATCACAGTCCTCATATAAAACTGTGACCATGGCACCAACACCCAAAATTGTGTTTAAAATTCAGCCATGTTGCGCCAACTGAGAGAGTCTCTCTCAGCTGGCGGCTGAGGTACAGATTCCTCATATTATATATATATATATATATATATATATATATATATATATATATATATATATAATAATTGGATATAAATTTATAGTAATCATGAATAAAATTATGCTAGGGTGTCAGTTTTGTTCATCATTATTCTCCCGTAACCTGGCCAGGGCCAGGCCCCGAATTTACTCCTCAGAAGTCGCTGGTGAATCTTGTCGGCAGTTGAGTGAATTAGCCAAAAAAAAGTAAAGTTTAAGAGAGCCTACTAGTTACAAAATATCATAACTGTTTGATGGGGAAACTTTGAGAGGTGCGTGTAAATTCTTTATTTGACTGTAAACAAAGTTACAACAACAATCAAAACTTCCAATTACAAGAGAGAGAAGATATTCAAACTCAAATCTTCTCTTTGTTTAATGCTAGGTTCTTTATGTAGCAGTGAAATGTGAATCTTGTTTTTCATTGACTGGGTGAGCGTCACAGTCTTTTGGGAATCTTTTCTTTGGACTATGGACGGAGTAGCACAGCTCCTGTCCAATAAAATCTCAAGGAGATTTGAGGCAAAAATAAACTTGTACTCAGCAAGTTATTAGAAGAGTTAAACTCTTATGTATTTCTCAACTAGATGCTCTGATCACGATTCTCCCAAAATTGACCCCTCTTCAGTAGAGAACTAAGCTATTTATAGGAGTTTCAGGGGTAAAATTGTCCCTTAAAAATCCTCCATAATGGAGTTAACTCCCTCATTATGTGGGCAGTAATTGACCCAGTAATGTGGCAATTATAACAGAGATGCAAGGTTTCTTTGTAGTTAAAATGCGAGGCTCGCAGGGTTCCTCTATAGTTAAAATGCGGGCTTCAAGCCTCGCGTTTAGCCGTTGAGGTAACGCATGAGCTTCGCATTTGGTTGAAATGTGAGCTTCAAGTTCTGCGTCAAGCTTTATATGAGACGCGAGCCTCGAGTTTTACGTCTTGGTCATTGCGGTGAAGTAGAGACGCGGGTTTCGACCATTTGCATCTTGGTACTGCAGCGATGCTTGAGACGCGGCTTTCAAGATCTGCGTTTTGGCCATTGCAGTGAAGTAGAGACGCGGGTTTTGACCCTTGCGTCTTGGTACTGCAGTATTAGTGGCTATGATTAGCCTTGCGCCTGGAGTTTGGACTCTGCTTTCTGAAGACTTGTCCTCCGTGATTTTTGGACAGTCTACAAAACCCCTTCAAAGTTTTTGATATTCCGCAGTTGACTGGGACGGATTTCAAAATACTTTGGACTCTGGTTGAATTCATACTTCTCATGATTGGACTGACAATCATTTGAGATACTCTGAGCTTGATCCTGTCTGGAATGTGGTCTTCGTGAGTGTACTGTAAAATCCTTTGAAGCCGCCAGATATGATCGTGGTTAGTGTCTAGATACGCAGTCCAGACCTCCTCAGTGCCCTAAGCTGGTTGTTGGTGTACTGTTAAATCGGGGTAAATAGTCATTTGTTTGTGCCAGTGTACTATTGAACTGATTGCAGAAGCGAAGACCGAATGCAAGTCATGTAGACGCAGAGGTCATGTTACTTCAGAGACGCATTCCTCATTCGAAGTGGAGACGCGGCTCTGAACTGTTGATGGAAACGCAGCTCTGGCTCATCAAGAGAGACGCGCAAATGATAAACCCAGGTTGCACTGTGTTACGATTAAGACACGGCTCTGGCCACTGAGAAGACTCAGCTCTGAAACACAAACATGTGTTCTTCAATTTGATAAAGTGGACGCGGCCTTCAGGTTTGCGAAAGGACACAGACTTCAAAATGCAACTCTGAATTGTTATGCAACGTAGTCCTGGCTCGCTGAGGAGAGTCGGCTCTGGATCATTAAGAGGACGCCGCTCTGGATCATTAAGGAGACCCTGTTGTGGCTTCAAAAGGAACGGGCCTTTAAGTCTTGTGAAAGGTCGCGGGCTTATGGACGCAGCCTTTAAGTCTGTGCAAGAACGTGGACTTCAAGACGTAGCCTTCAAGTCTTGTGAAAGGTCGCGGGCTTATGGACGCGGCTTTAAGTCTGTGCAAGAACGCGGACTTCAAGACGCAGCCAAGTCTTGTGAATGGACGCGAACTTCAAGACGCAGCCTCCGAAGCGTCACATGCAATCCGTCTTAAAGATCTTCTTGGATCTTTAATGCCAACTCGGCGTTAACGGTTGGGGACTTGTGTCGTGGGCATTTTCCGGAGCGACAATCCACATGTCACCTCCGTAATGGATTTGATGTCCGTATAGGGATTAAGGCTGATGGCTTTGATTTTTATGTCATTAATTATAAGCCTTATGGCTTGCCTATAAATAGGCCTCAACCTCTTAACAGTCCTTTATCTAGACTGTTTTCCTTTGCGAGCATGCACTCTGAAGGACTTCGTCTTGATTATCTATCTTCCCTTCAAGGGCATGTGTTCTGATGAACAGCAAGAACATAAAGCTTTCATTCTTTCTTCAATCTTCTTCGAAGATTATCACCGTCAAGTGATTTCAAAATCAAAAAGCATTGCTTTAAGAGCTTTTATGGCTGTGCCTTGATAAACAAAGTCCAACTTCGAAATCCTGCTTTGACAAATGAAGTCCAACTTCTAGAGAATTCTTCCTCAGGTAAGAACTGTCTTTTGCCCTGAAATACTCAGTCTCTCTGAAGTTTTGTCTTCCCCGTTCATTGAACAGATTCTATCTCTTGATTTTCTCTTGAAATCTGGTTGACGCGCTCGTATTCTATAGACGCGCCTTTCAGGCTTCTTGATGAAACGCGAGCTTATTGACTTCAAAATCTAAGTCTCAAGTTCTTCAGATATGAGTATAATAAACTCTGCATTTGGATCTTGAAATACGAGCTTTGTATATGAAGCTCGTGTATGAGGTTCATGACTTAGAGAATTTGAATTCTGCTCTTTTGAGACCTCAGGACGTGAATATGGTGAGCCCTGTGTCTCAGGCGCGAATGTGGCGATCTCTGCGTCTTAGAGTTACCTCAGGCAGTTTTTAAGACTCGCATCTGTGCTCTTGATATATGCTTCACGTCTCACATCTCAGACATAAGTCTAAAATCAGGCTCGTTTGGGTCCATATTCTCTGCATCGGTTAACTCCGCATCTGGAGTTCATGACTTCAGTCTCGCGTTTGCGTTTTAGATTTTCTGTTCTTATCTTTGCAGAATTTAAACCTTCGGGTTTTTATTCTTTGCAAGTTTTGGCAGCCTCAGTGAGTCTCCTGCGTCTTTGCTGGGCTCATGGGAGAATATTTCGACCAGCCTGCTTGATTAATTGGCGAGCACTCGAGAAATCAGAACTCATGTCCATGGTCAAGCTTGATTTATAGGAGAATATTTGGACTAATCCGCTTGTTCGATTGGCGAGCACTCGGGGAGTCAGAGCTCCTGTCCATGGGCAAGGAGGATCCGCATAGTTACTGATATCCGTCAAGGCCTTATTGGACATGACGCACCAGCAATGCCCCGGGTTCGTCATGGTCATAGTGGGTATGGTGGTGGGTATGGAGGCTTTGAAGGCCACAGGAAAGAGGAAGTCACCAGTAAGGTCTCAGATCCTCCCTTCACCAATCTTACTCAAAGAAGTGGCATTGACAAAAAACCCATGCTCGTTGGATGCCTTTTTGGTGGTGGAGATGCTCATTAAGCGAAGGATTATGGCCCACACCAGTTGGTTGGGTGGAATCAGACTGCTCCCTTGCATTTTGACCTCGAGAAGCACCATTGTTCTCAATTAACAGTGAGCTTCTTCAATGTTTACATCATGCATCAGGATGTAACCAGTGCCCGATCGCTCGACACTGATCGATTGTAATATGATCTAGTGGAGGAAGAAAGAAACTCTTCTTTGGCGCTCTTCCAAACATCTTGGCGCTCTTCCAAACATCTTGGAATTAGAGCTTTGACAAGAGGTGTAGTATTAACCTGATCAGGAGAATTATGACTCTCAAGAGAAAAGGAAGTTGATTCATTATTCCTGACCACAGTCAAGAGAACGAATTTTTAATGTTTTGAGGAGTGAGTGTGGCCTTTCACTGAGCGAAAGGGACTTCTTTGTACTCCTTTGTTGCAACACTCAATCTTATTGTATAAGAGAGTGCCTTGTATCACTTTCATATGTTTGAATATCAAGACACTTTTTCTTGTCTTTCTATATGTCCTGACTTCCTCTTTGTATTGAAAATCAATAGATAGAAATGATTTCTTTTTGAATTGCTAGAAATGTAATATTTACTTAGCAAGCCAAAAAGGAAATTAAAATTACTGTCAGAGGTGTGATATTAACTTGATAGGAGTGGGATAATTTTCGTGAACTAGCCAATCTATGGATGAGGATGACAAGTGAAACTAGATCTATTGGGAATCTAGAAGAATCTTTACTGTCAGAGGTGTGATATTAACTTAACGAGAATCTAAGCTAGAGGCGTGATGTTAACTTAGCTCCACGGGAGTTTTAGCTTCATTTGGGAAACTGAAAATATCACTGTCATAGGTGTAGTGTTAAACTTGACAATGAAGGTAATGCTAGAGATGTAATGTTAAACTTAGCATTAGTCATCTCGACTTCGATATGAAAGTTCGAGGAAAGTCATTGTCATAGGTGTAGTGTTGAACTTAACAATGAACAGATGCTAGAGGTGTGATGTTAAACTTAGCATCGCTCATCCCACTTCGATATGGAAGCCTGAGGAGAAGTGACTGTCAGAGGTTTAATATTGAACTTGGCAGCGACTTAATCACCGTCATAGGTGTAATATTAATATGACAGTAGTTTGTCAGAGATGTAATATTAACATGATAATAGTTGGTTTGCGATATGAGCAATTTAAGGACTTGTCATTCTATTGGTGAGAATTGGCAAGTGAAGTTTGGAATGTCAGAGGTGTGGTATTAACTTGACAAGAAGTAGTTTGCGTTATGAGCAATTTTGAGGACTTATATTGATGAGAATTGATAAGTGGAGTTTGGAATGTCAGAGGTGTAGTGTTACCTTGAAAAGGACTGATTTGCGTTATGAGCAATTTGAGGACTTGTTATTCTATTAATGAGAATTGACAAGTGGAGTTTGGAATATCAGAGGGTAGTATTAACTTGACAAGTTTGAAGACTTGTGACTCCATGTAAGGGAGCGACAAGTGGAAGTTTGTACTCGCTGGAGAGTATTGAAACCTTTCACTATTAGAGGTGCAGTGTTAAACTTAACAATGATTGAGTTTGTAGACCCACCACTCTATGAGAGAGAATTGGTAGGGGACTTTGGTGGAAAATAAAATGAATTGTCAGAGGTGTAATATTAACGTGACAATCATTGATTTTCTAAGGAAGGTGTAATATTTACATAACAACGGAGATTTTAAATGAGTTTCGTTGTCAAAGGTTTAATATTAACTTGACTGAATCTGCTGGGGATCGGGAAATCCAGCTTGTCAGAGGTTTACTGTTAACGTGACAAGTCCCAGCTCATTTTGTAGGATAAATGAACACAAGTATTTTTTGTGGCCGTACCATTCTATGAAAGAGAATTGGTAGGAGATTTTGGATGAGAGGATGGGACCAAATCCCTTAAGATTTTTAGCAAACCCTCAGCTATCAATGGATTTAGTGTGCCTTTACCAACTACCGTTTGAGTTGAACTAGCCATACTATTCCTCTCAGCATGATGAGTTGTCGAAGACGTATATTGGACTTAAAAACCAACATTTTCCTCTAATTTTAGCCGTCGAAGGCGTCGGATGTCCATAGATACATTAGAGAAGAGTAACAAGGTTAAAACTAAAGTCTTGCATTTTGATTCTTCTTCAATGTTTACATCATGCATCATGATGTAACCAGCGCATGATCGGCTCGACACTGATCAACCGTGATGTGATCCAGTGAAGGAAGAAAGAAGCTTTTCTTTGGCATTCTTTCAAATATCTTGGATCTGAAGCTTTGATCAGAGGTGCAGTATTAACCTGATCAGGAGAAGAATGCTATCAAGAATAGTATTTCTTCAAGAATTTATCATTGATTGGCATCATGAGCGTATCACCGTCTGGGGTTATGAGGCAATATGCTCCATTTGAGTGTACTGACTCCACGTCCTTCTCATTTGGGTTGGAATTTCCCTTTGGTCTTATGCGTCATTACCATGGGTCTTCTGACGGCTATGACAAGGTTGCCTTTCTTGAAAGCTTTTTGATTTTCTTATTGAAGGCTCTAGTAATTCGAGCTTGATAGAGGTCGATTTGCTGTTGAGCTTGTAGGCTGATCCGGGTAGAACTAGCACTCAAAAATGTGTTTTATGTAAAATTGATGAAAAGCTCGAATGTGCTAATGTACCCTCGATACTTCCGTTATAGCATTGGCTTAACGGGTCGAATCCACAGGGAAGGGAGGCGATAGAAGCATTAACAGTCTCTATTCACGTCAGTTGTTAACACTTCTTCTTTGTTGAAAGAATGAAAAAGAATGAAAAGAAAATCCAGAATGTGGTAGGTGAGGAGAGCGATGAAAACGGCGAAGTGAAAACAAAATAGAAGTGGTTTGGAAAATGAATAGAAAAGAAGATGGAACAAAGGAAAACTAAGAAGGCGGTGAAAACAACGATGGAAATGATCAAAAGAAACTTGAAAACGATTTCTAAAACAAACTAAAAGAAAACTCATGGCTACTAACTACTAAGTACTCCACTAACCATGCTAACCTCTTCGAGATAGTTGCCTCACATTTTGATCCTTGGCCATCACAATCCTTGGCTCCAAGAGACGGTACAAAGCATGGCTCATGGATGGTTCATCACATTCAAAATATTGCATCAAGAACAAGCTAATACAAGCATCACTCATTACACTACTAGCATGAAATAAAAGAGCATGAAATAAAAGAGAGTTAGCTTGGTTAGCAAGTTAGCAAGTTAGATGTTAGAACCCATCATCTTTGGCCATCAATGGCTCTAGCAAGAACAAGACCTTGTAGAGGCAACCCGATTCATGTAGATTATCAAGTAAGTGGTTAGATGGTTAGTGGTTAGTAGTTAGATTGCCATGAGAAGAAAAACTAGCAAGAAATCATGTAGAAGGTGAAGGAGATTACATTGGAAGAGAAAGGAGGCATCTTTACATAGAGTGTCACTCTCTATTACATCAATCCCTTGCTTTCTCTCTCTAAAAATCACTCAGCCCTACTACAATGATCTAAGAAAAAGAAATGAAAAATACAAGAAATGAAGAACACTCACCTACACTACACTAAAATCTGGACCTACTCCTAAAAACGAAGACTGCCTGCTGCGTTTGGCCAGAGGCAGGGGTATTTATAGGCTTCAGAAGGCTCTGGAAGACGAGACGGGGCCACGCGTCGAAAATCGACGCGTGGATCCACTACTTTGCCGCGGATCTGCAAGGATTGCCGCGGATCCGCGGCAATACTAGGGACTTAAGTCCCTGGTTTTGGTCCGTGGCTCCGTCTGGCTTCAAGAATGTTCAGAGTATATCCCGTTTCTGGTACTTTCGCCCGAATATTCGTCTGACAGCGCAGGAGGCTAGATTCGATGTATCTTCTAGATAATCCATTGCTTGGCCTCCAAGTAATGTGGGATTAATTACCATAAATTGGGAAGAATTAGGCTCTTATTCCATCTTTGCCCTTGGACTTTGGATCTACCTGCAATAAAGACCAAAACACGATTTAGATCGACAATTTATTCATAAAGCGGTGAGAGAATGCGACATAATAATGCAGAATTGTAGACTAATCGCACCTCCACACTTATTCTTTTGCTCGTCCCGAGCAAAACAAGAAAAGAAAAAACTATACTACAAGAGTTATTACACCACTTTCGCAGGTGACGCGATTGCACTGAGCGTGTGCAACAAGCCGTTAAACCTCTAGGTTACCCTAGAGGAGGAGTGTTGTCCCCTGAGGGTTTTCAGCGGATTGCACCCACAAAATCCATAAAGAAAGAAGACAAATGTTAGTATTTTGAAAACACATTTGAAAGAGAGACAAGTTTTCAAAATATTTTTGCAAAAAATATAAGTGATCTAAGGTCATAAGTCCACCACCAATCAATCTTCCTTAAACTTAGTCTCTATGCAAGATCTTGTCTTCAATTAAGGTAAGAATTCAAAATTGGATTGAATATTTTATCTCTTATAAAACCTAGATAATATGCACTTTGTCATAGTGAAAATTTCTGGGACTTCAACTCTAACCGTCAAGCCATATATTTATATTCATATATATATATATATATATATATATATATATATATATATATATTATATATATATATATATATATATATATATATATATATATATATTCTCTTCCCTTAGTTTTCTTAGGCTTTCTAGTTCACCCATGTAGCGAGCCTATAACCGATGACTCTCAAACCAGATGGTCCTAGGGCACCAGATGAGAAAACATCCCTCGGGTTTAAGGACTCAAGTAAACAAGGCCACAAAACTCAGGGGAATTATTTATTCTTTTGATCACCGTTAGGCGTGAATAATCATGCTTCTTGAGGCATAGTTATCCAGCTTAATAAGTGATGTTTTATTTATATATTTTTTCTTTTTATTTATTATTATTTTTTTTCTTTATGGCATTTTAGGTCTTTGTTTCCATCCCAAAAATTGTGTAAGTGCGATGTGCATACTATCTAAGGCAAAAAATTCAAGATAAAATTATCTCCCCAATTTATCTTACTTAGCCTATAATTTTAAACAAGATCCATTATTTCAACTAGGTTTAAGATGTCATAATTAAGGTTTTCTTAATTTCTCATATCATCTTAATTTTCTTAAAATAGATCAAAACTTTGTCTCTTATTTAAAAAAGTTTTTTTTTTAAAGAAAGAGAAAAATTCCTATACAAAAGGAAAGATTTCTAAAAGTATCCTAAAAGAAGTGTAAAAGAAAGAAAATCTAAAAACTCTAAGTTAGTAAACCCTCCCCCACACTTATCTCATGCATTGTCCTCAATGCATCGTGATATATGTATGCATGAAACAAATAGAGAGGGAAGGAAAAAATTACCTCAAGGTGGTGGTTCCGGTGGCGGCCTGATTGGTCTACGAAAGGCGACCCAATCATTCTTGCGTGGAGTCCGGAGGAACCCACCAGAAACCTCCATGATACAACCCACTAGAAAGATATATGCATGTGTGATTTTTATTAAAAATTTTACCCCATCTAATTTCCAAATTTTCAAAATAATTCGGAGTCAAATTTTTCAAACCCTTGTCCCAAAATGGAATGATTGATTTGGACTCAGGAAATATAGGAACTAATATCGACTCAGAAAAATGACTCAAGTCAAGTAAAGGTTCGGGAGTCGAGATCGGTTCGGGAAGTGGGTCCAATTTGATCGGGGTGGAACTAGCACTCAAAAATGTGTTTTATGTAAAATCGATGAAAAGCTCGAATGTGCTAATGTACCCTCGATACTTCCGTTATAGCATTGGCTTAACGGGTCGAATCCACAGGGAAGGGAGGCGATAGAAGCATTAACAGTCTCTATTCACGTCAGTTGTTAACACTTCTTTTTTGTTGAAAGAATGAAAAAGAATGAAAAGAAAATCCAGAATGTGGTAGGTGAGGAGAGCGATGAAAACGGCGAAGTGAAAACAAAATAGAAGTGGTTTGGAAAATGAATAGAAAAGAAGATGGAACAAAGGAAAACTAAGAAGGCGGTGAAAACAACGATGGAAATGATCAAAAGAAATTTGAAAATGATTTCTAAAACAAACTAAAAGAAAACTCATGGCTACTAACTACTAAGTACTCCACTAACCATGCTAACCTCTTCGAGGTAGTTGCCTCACATTTTGATCCTTGGCCATCACAATCCTTGGCTCCAAGAGACGGTACAAAGCATGGCTCATGGATGGTTCATCACATTCAAAACATTGCATCAAGAACAAGCTAATACAAGCATCACTCATTACACTACTAGCATGAAATAAAAGAGCATGAAATAAAGAGAGTTAGCTTGGTTAGCAAGTTAGCAAGTTAAATGTTAGAACCCATCATCTTTGGCCATCAATGGCTCTTGCATGAACAAGGCCTTGTAGAGGCAACCCGATTCATGTGGATTATCAAGTAAGTGGTTAGATGGTTAGTGATTAGTAGTTAGATTGCCATGAGAAGAAAAACTAGCAAGAAATCATGTAGAAGGTGAAGGAGATTACATTGGAAGAGAAAGAAGGCATCTTTACATAGAGTGTCACTCTTTATTACAACAATCCCTTGCTTTCTCTCTCTAGAAATCACTCAGCCCTACTACAATGATCTAAGAAAAAGAAATAAAAAATACAAGAAATGAAGAACACTCACCTACGCTACACTAAAATCTGGACCTACTCCTAAAAACGAAGACTGCCTGCGTTTTGGCCAGAGGAAGGGGTATTTATAGGCTTCAGAAGGCTCTGGAAGACGAGACGGGGCCACGCGTCGAAAATCGACGCGTGACTCCACTACTTTGCCGCGGATCCGCAAGGATTGCCGCGGATCCGCGGCAATACAACGGACTTAGGTCCCTAGTTTTGGTCCATGGCTCCGTCTGGCTTCGAGAATGTTTAGGGTATATCCCATTTCTGGTATTTTCGCCCGAATATTCGTCTGACAGCGCAGGAGGCTAGATTCGATGTATCTTCTAGATAATCCATTGCTTGGCCTCCAAGTAACGCGGGATTAATTACCATAAATTGGGAAGAATTAGGCTCTTATTCCATCTTTTCCCTTGGACTTTGGATCTACCTGCAATAAAGACCAAAACACGGTTTAGATCGACAATTTATTCATAAAGCGGTGAGAGAATGCGACATAATAATGCAGAATTGTAGACTAATCATAGGCATTTATCATCTAAAGCCTCCAGCTCTTGGAGTCACAGTCGATGCTTCTCCTCATTTGTCATCTCTTCTGTCAAGGTGACGTGTAGAGAGATGGGATCTGGATTTCTAGTGGGAGTACAGCTTCACACTCATATACCAAAGAGAATGGTGTAGCTTTTGTCAGGGTTCGAACCGTCGTGCGATAAGCCCATAAGCATTCACCTAATTTATCGTCCCAGTCACGTTGGCTTTTCGAGACGAATTTCTTGAGAAGTTTTTCAATAGTCTTGTTGAAAGTTTCTGCAAGGTCATTAGCAACTGGATAATATGCCGCTAAGGACAAGATCTAGATTCTAAACTTATTACAGAATCTTTGAAAGGCTTAGCTGACGAACTGAGGCCCACTATCGTGGACAATCTGTCATGGCACGCCGAAGGGTAGACCATTTGATGTTTAATGAATTTGATTACGTCAGATGTCATTACCTCCCTTAAGGGAATAGCTTCAGCCCATTTAGAGAAGTAATTGGTTATAGCTAATATGAACCGATGTCCTTTGAATGAAGGTGGGCTGATAGGGCCAATGATCGTAAATATATTTTGCATTCTTTTCATTACACTCCTACATTTATCGTGTAATAAATCTGCTAATTTCTTTGTCTTAAATGTCTATTTTGTAGAAGATAATAATGAAGAGAAAGAGGATTAAACAATAAATACCAGTTAAAATCAGATTTAACTGGATCTATTTGGTTAGCTGAGGATGATCCCAGATCTAGTTAGAACAAATCAAGGATCGGGACAAATGTTCAGCTGAATATCAGAACAAATCAGAAAGATAACACCAAATGGAAACCAGTAAAATTCAGATTTCTATAAATCCATTTTGGTTAGCTAAAAATTAATTGAGGATAATATCAAATACAGAGAGATAAATGGATAGAGAGAAGATCAACGGATGAGATGAAGCAAGTTTGACTCAGATTCTGACTGGATACATTTCAGTATTTGAATCATAACTTTCGCTACCGAATTTCAAATCTGATGATTCAAGATGATCCAGAAAGAGGACTTACAAAGCTACAACGCATGTTGATCACTATTTCTAATTCTATTATTTGATAAGTAATATTCAGCAATCAACACGCCAACAAACTGCAGATCAGAACTGAATATCCACATCAAATCAAGTTTGGAGATAAGGGAGGATTCAAATTCAGAAATAGCCAGCTTTTTCTATCTTCATACTCTTCTAACCTCTGCATTTCTTCTATAAATACCTGCAATCTCAAAGGCAAAAGGGAACGACCGAGCAGAGAGTAGAATTTAGGCTAATTTGTAGTTTGTAACTTAGGTTTTTTATTTTCTTTCATGTAATTTTTACTTTTCTTTATGTAACTGAGAGGAGAGACGACTTTCATGGAGGAATGAGAGGAAGCTTGTACTGCAGGTGACACTAGTGTAAGTGATCTCTTCTTTCATTGTTATTTAAATCGAATCAAATTTTCTTTTTCTTTCTTTACTCTTGTTTTCTTTTACTCTCCTCTGATGTGTTGCAATCCAAGAGAATCCGAAAGCCTCGAGACTGCTTAGCCGTTGCAAGTGCCCTTGATGGCCTATGGTGATGAACAACCTTTCTTTTGCTAGTATAGTTTGCCCTTTTATTCGTAGTGTAGATCGAGAATGGGGAAGATCTATACGCCATGCTTGATTGCCTTCGGTAAGTCGTTGCAACGGATCCAAGGTATATGAGTACTGAAGAGGTAAGTAATTTTTAGGTTGTCTTTCTTTTCTTTTATTCTTTAGTTTCAATATCACAATCTCCAACCATTTTTATCATCCTTTTCAATTTCTTTGTATATAATCCATTTTTCATTTTTTCATCTTCCCAATCTCTCACTTTCTGCCTAACTTCATTGTAATTTATTTTTCTTTTCTTTTTCAGAAACTAAAGAAGAATTTTAACCATCCTTTGTATCTTAAAAGAGAACTTGCTAAACAAGCTTCCATCGCTAGTCCCTCCTTATAGATCACGACCCGCATAGCCACTTGCTATTGTGGTAGAATTGAGTAACTTGCACTTTTCATTCTTAGTTCTGAAATTCGGTATATTGTGTGCAGGTTCCAACTCAATCAAATTTTGGCGTCGTTGCCGGGGAGGGACGGTAAGCAATTCTCTTTAAAAGTTTACATTTTTGGTTAACTTTCTTCTTTGTTTTTGTACAGATTTAAAAACAAGGAATTCTTGCTGCAGTGGACACATAGTGGCCTTGGACTCTGCTCAAGAAAGCAGAGCTAAGAAGCCCACAGATTTGCTACAGTCCTGTGGCAAACTGAGTGAACTACTAACCTGTATTTTCTGCAGGTTGGCTGAATTGTGTAGTTTAAATATCTGTAGCATTTATTTCCTTGTTTGACTCACTGTCTATATATTTCTAACACAACAGTAAAAAGTTGATTGTAAATGCTAAAAAATGATTTAGACTCACGTGTCTATTTCATTACATTTTTTATTTACTGTTGAAGAGTGCTGGAGCCAAGGTATGTGTGCATAGTATTTAGTATAAGGTTCATTCTTGTATGAAATATTGCTTGAGTGTTACTTTTTTCTATATACTTGTACACTGCACTAAATTGATTTAAGGGCTTGTCCTATAAAGAAGATAAGGTGGGGAAGTCATTACCCTCCCTTAACCCACAAACAATCTCCTCACCACTAACCCAAGCCTAACTAAAAATGAGTAGACGTTGGCCCTAGGGACATCTCGGACTCAATTAGGAGATTATCCTAAGGGGGAAAGGTGATGGAATTTGACTCCTGCCAAATCAGTATCTAGGAAGGGGATTAAGGGTCGAAAGCCCGAAGGTTGGTGGTTACTTAATTAAGGAACGTTTTTGACGGATAACCTCCGACCAATCTTGCCCTGACCTGGCTGATTAGCTTGTGGTCAAAGTCTGCATTATACCTCCTATGGACAGTCTAACCAGCTAGGAGTCATCTAGGTCAAAGGTCTATCCTAACTTAGGTTAGAATTTTTTTCTTTTTTGTTTGCTTATTTGTTTGTTTTTTCTTTTTTTGTGTTTTATTGTGTGATATGGCTTATAACAATAATTTTTTCAATTTTAATGGTAATCCATATTACACACCAACCTCTTTTTCAGATATTACTAACCCGGCATATCATAACTTTAACCAACCTAGTGTGTCGGATTGGTCTTATCCGAATCAATATAACCCATGCCCCCAATCTTATAACCATAATTTTCAGAATAATTTCAACTCTTCACAGAGTCAATGAGGATTCACCTCCCCCGAGTCCAATTTTCAACCAACTTGTCCTCCTTATCCACCTTGTCCACAATATTTTCAAGATTCATACTCAGTTCCACCAGTCCAAAATAGAAAACCATCAATTTTGAAAATGAGTATGCGTGAGTCCAAACAACAATCACAAAATCTGATGGACTTACAATTTTACCACCAATTCTAAAACAACACTTCATCTATTCAAGACCAATCGCAACAAAACGATGAACCTATCAATTATAAAAAGATGCTTGAAGCCATGACTCAGGCTCAAAACGCTCGTAATCATGACATAGATATGATGGTCCAATCTCTACATTCTCACCGTTTGGCCAGTTCTGATGTCAGTAACCATTCTGTTAGAGCCGAAGAGTCATGTTGTTTTGGAACACAAGGTTCCATTTTAGCACAATCATTTGAACTCGCCCAAACTCCAAATTTTAAAAGTGACATTGACAGTTTGGCAAGTTACCCCTTTCCTGAAATTGAACTTGAAAATGAATATGATCATGAACCTCAACTTAGTGATTCAATTCTACTTCCTGATTCAGTTATGACTCCGGTGTCTTCACCTGATTTCAATCTTTTTCTCGAGTCAATATTGGATCCTGTGCCAATTCATAATGAAATTGAATCACCCATCTTTGATGATCATCATATTGAACTTGACCAGTTTTATAATTTTGAAAGTCCCATTGATAAATTGGTAAGTTCTCATTTTTATAAAATTGAACTCAATGAGAAATGTGATCTAGATTCTCAAATCTGTGATCCAGTTCAAATTCCCGAATCAATATTGACTCCTGTTTTGTTATCCGACTTGAGTAATATTTTAGAGTCAGTTTTGATTCTCACACCTGTCATTCTTGAACTTGAATCACTAATATTAAGTCACATTTCATTGTGGGAAAATGAATGTGGACTTGAGTTTCAACTTTTTGATTTAGACCCACTTCCTGAACCAATCTCGACTCTTGAACCTTTACTTGACTTAAGTCACTTTCCTGAGTCGGTATTAGTTCCAGTACTTCCTGAGTCCAAGTCAATCATTCCATCTTTTCAAACTCCATTTTGGGACAAGGCGGTTAACAAAATTGACTCCGAAATTAATTATGAAATTTGGAAATTAGATGGGCATAAATTTGTTAAAAAAAATAATTCATGTATACATCATTTTAGTGGATTATATTAGAGAGATTTTTGGTGGGTTCCTCCGAACTTCATGCAAAGTCGATTGGGCCGCATTTTGTGGACCAATCAGACCACCACCGGAACCACCACCTTAAGGTAATATTTTCCTTCCTGTCTTCTTTTTCATTCATCTATGCATTAATTCATACATTGAGGACAATGCATGAGATAGGTGTGGGGGAGGATTCTAGCATAACTTAGGTTTTTCTTTTTATTAAAAAATTTTTAACATTTTCTTTACTTTTATAAACTTTTTGAAAATAGAAACAATATTTTGACATATTTTTTGTAAGAAATTAAGTTAATTTTAAGGAATAGGAAAATCAAAATTAGTATTTCTTGAACTTGGTCAAAATAAGATTATTTGTTTGATTTTTAGAGTTAGGAAGATAATTTATTAAAATATTTAGTCTTGATCTTTACCTTAATGAAATATGCACGCTTCATACACTTACACACTTAGGGTTCAAAAAAAGAAGATTCTTATGCCTTATAAAAAAAGAAAAAAATATATCTATGAAAGATGAACAAATCTAATTATTGATTAGCTAGGTGCTTTGGCCTAAGTAAACCTTGGTATTTATGCGAAAGATGATTAGATAAGTTTGAGAAAAAATATAAAAAAATCCTCTGATTAAGCTGGGTATTTGTGCCTAATAAAGCATAAGTATTCACGCCTAAAAGTGGTTCATATAATAAAATCCTTAGTTTTGTGGCCTTGTTTGCTCGAGTCTTAAGTCCTTGGGGTATTTTCTCACCCAGTGCCCTAAGACCGTTTGGCTTGGGAGTCATCGATTAAAGGCTCGTTACATGGGCAGATTAGAAAGCCTAATAGAACTAAGGAATAATACCACCAATATATATATATATATATATATATATATATATATATATATATATATATATATATATATATATATATATATATATAAGGCATAAGAGTTAGAGTTAAAGAACCCTTAGTCAAAATTTCATGATCACGAGGTGCATATGACTTAGGGTAAGATAATAGACTAGATGAGAAGTAAAATTTGACTCCTTACTTTGATTGATAACAAATTTTGAATAGAGACTAAGTTTAGGAACGAAAAATTCAGTTTCTTATAACTTATAGATTACTTAAATCTGACAATTATATTTCAAATATTTTTCTCTTTCAAAATGCTTTTCGAAAATACTAACTCTTTGTTTCTCTTTCTTTATGAATTTTGCGGGTGTAATCCACTGAAAACCCTCACAAGACAGAAATCGTCCTCTAGGGAAACCTAGAGGTTTAACGGCTTGTTGCACAAGCTCCGTGCAATCGCGTGACATGCGAAAGTGGTCTAATAATCTTTGGTTTAGTTTTATTGTTTTGCTCGAGGACGAGCAAAAAATAGGTGTGGGGGTGTGATTGTACACATATTTTGCATTCTTTTCATTACACTCCTACATTTATCGTGTAATAAATCTGCTAATTACTTTGTCTTAAATGTCTATTTTGTAGAAGATAATAATAAAGAGAAAGAGGATTAAACTAAATAAATACCAGTTAAAATCATATTTAACTGGATCTATTTGGCTAGCTGAGGATGATCCCAGATCTAGTTAGAACAAATCAAGGATTGGGGTAAATGTTTAGCTGAAGATCAGAGCAAATCAGAAAGATAACACCAATGGAAACTAGTAAAATTCAGATTTCTATAAATCCATTTTGGTTAGCTAAAGATCAATCGAGGATAATATCAAATACAGAGAGATAAATAAATAGAGAGAAGATCAACGGATGAGATGAAGCAAGTTTGACTGAGATTCTGACTAGATACATTTCAGTATTTGAATCATAACTTTCGCTACCAAATCTAAAATCTGATGATTCAAGATGATCCAGAAAGAGGACTTACAGAGATACAACTCTTATGTTGATCACTATTTCTAATTCTGTTATTTGTAAGTGATATTCAGCAATCAACACGCCAACAAACTATAGATCAGAACTGCATTTCCACATCAAATCAAGTTTGGAGATAATGGAGGATTCAAATTCAGAAATAGCCAGCTTTTCCTATCTTCATACTCCTCTAATCTCTGCATTTCTTCTATAAATACCTGTAATCTCAAAGGAAAAAGGGAACGACAGAGTAAAGAGTAGAATTTAGGCTAATTTATAGTTTGTAACTTAAGTTTTTTTATTTTCTTTCATGTAATTTTTACTTTTCTTTATGTAACTGAGAGGAGAGACGACTTTCATGGAGGAATAAGAGGAAGCTTGTACTGCAGGTGACACCAGTGTAAGTAATCTCTTCTTTCATTGTTATTTGAATCGAATCAAAGTTTCTTTTTCTTTCTTTACTCTTGTTTTCTTTTACTCTCCTCTGATGTGTTGCAATCCAAGAGAATCCGATAGCCTCGAGACTGCTTAGCCGTTGCAAGTGCCCTTGATGGCCTATGGTGATGAACAACCTTTCTCTTGCTAGTATAGTTTGCCCTTTTATTCGTAGTGTAGATCGAGAATGGGGAAGATCCTATGCGCCGTGCTTGATTGCCTTCGGTAAGTCATCGCAATGGATCCAAGGTATATGAGTACTGAAGAGGTAAGTAATTTTTAGGTTGTCTTTCTTTTCTTTTATTCTTTAGTTTCAATATCACAATCTCCAACCATTTTTATCACCCTTTTCAATTTCTTTGTATATAATCCATTTTTCATTTTTTCATCTTCCCAATCTCTCACTTTCTGCCTAACTTCATTGTAATTTATTTTTTCTTTTCTTTTCAGAAACTAAAGAAGAATTTTAACCATCCTTGTATCTTAAAAGAGAACTTGCTAAACAAGCTTCCATAGCTAGTCCCTCCTTGTGGATCACGACCCGCATAGCCACTTGCTATTGCGGTAGAATTGAGTAACTTGCACTTTTCATTCTTAGTTCTGAAATTCGGTATTTTGTGTGCAGGTTCCAACTCAATCAGCCAACCACATCCATTCCCCACATCTCAAATGGCCAGGAAGAAGTTATAGAACGAAGATGTCCTGGTGCCCGGTGGATGAAGTCACTATGGACCTGATAGGCGTGACATCGCTTGGTTTAAGTGATGGCATCAAGGATCATCTTTGGCCAATAATACCCCAGTCTTCAGAGTTGATCTCCAAGCTTTTGACCAGACTGTTGAGCTCCACACATGCCGTCATGCGCTTTTTTGAGTACTTCTTGTGCCTCCTTTTGTGACAAGTAGCGAAAGAGGATGCCATCATTTGATCAGCGGTACAGTGTCCGCGTGATTGTATTATAATAGAATTTAGGGGCTTTCTAATGGCAGATGCCTCTTTGGGGTGATCAGAAAAGATGACGTATAATGTATAGTCGATGTACGGGAACTACCAATCCTGGGGTACTGGACCTGTTGAAGTCTCTAGGGCTTATTTGACTTGACGGTCTCCTGTCTGCTTTTGGTGGTCTTCAAAAGCGAATCTTGGGCAACACAGGTCATGCCTGTAGACGAGTATTTCTCTACTACTCTGGCTGGAAGAGCTAATGAAGCGGCGAGAGATGCCAGTGCATCTGTGTGCATATTTTGCTGGCGAGGTACATGGTCGATGTGAAAGTTTATGAACCTCTAGGCCATGTAGATAGTTGTGTTATAATAGGGTACTAAATCTTCATGTCTGACTTCATACTCCTCACGAACTTGGTTAACGATGAGCTTAGAGTCACCGTATGCTTCAAGATTTTTAACGCCAATGTCATCGGTGATTTGCATTCTGATTAAGAGAGTATTGTATTCTGCTATATTATTAGAACATGACTCGGTTAATGAGAATGCACGAGGGATTACGTAGTTCTATGGGGAGACAAGTACTACCCCCACTCCTGCTACGATATTTCCTCGTGGGCCCGTTCTCGACACGCCATCAAAGAAAAGTTGCCAGGCTTGTTCTTCGAAAGATGCCTGAGTCAAGCAAACTTCAGCGACCTTATCTGGGAGATCTTTATACAGTTTGGTCGCCCTTAGGTCTGAATGCTCAGCCAGAAAATCTGCCACCGCTTGTCCCTTCACACCCTTTGTGGCATGAATCCCATCTCGTATTGGGAAAGCAAGATGGTCCATTTCGCCAATCGACCATTCAGTGAGGATGACTTTGTCATAAGCAATCTTAAAGGATTGACTTTTGATATGACATGTATAGTTTGGCCCACCAAGTAGTGTCGCATTTTCTATACGGCGAACACCAATGCCAAACATTCCTTTTCAATCGGGTTGTACTGATGTTTGGCTCTAATCATAGTTCTACTCAAATAGTAGATGGCCTGCTCGTGTCACTGATCATTATTCTGAGCTAGCAAAGCTCCTAAGGAATGATCCATCACTCGAACATATACCAGGAAAGGTTTCTCAGACACCGGAGCTGTAAGAAAAGGTGATTGCGTGAGGTACCACTTGATTTTCTCGAACGCTCATTGGCAAGCATCGTCCCAGACACCCTTCTTCATTAATTTGATGGAGGGTTGGCATCTTCCCAAGAGATTTGAGATAAAACCTCTAGATGTACGCTAGTTGTCCTTGCAATCCTCTAAGTTCTCTGAGATTCTTTAGAGGTTGCATCTCCTGAATAGTGTGGACTTTCTCTGGATCAAGGTAGATTCCTTTGGATATCACAATAAATCCTGGGAATTTACCACTGGCTATCCCTAAGAAGGATTTAGTGGGATTCATCTTCAGCTAATGCGCCCGCATGATGTCGAATACTGTCTTCAGATCTGCTATGTGATCGCTTTTGGCACGGCTTTTTACTGCAATGTCGTCGACGTAGTATTCCATTGTTTTGCGTCTATGCTCATGAAAAACTATATTCATATTTCTCTGGTATATTGCCCCTACATTTTTTAATCCGAAGGGCATAACAGTATAGCAATATACCACCAATGGCGTCCTGAAAGACGTATGATTTCATCATCAGGGTACATTTTGATTTGATTGTATCCAGAGAACCCATCCATGAAGGACATCCATTCGAAACCACACGTGTTGTCGATCATGACATCTGTGATTGGAAGGGGGAATCTGTCTTTAGTACAGGCCTCATTTAGACGCGGCAATCAATGCAAACCCGAATCTTCCCATTTTTCTTGGTAACGGGGATGATATTAGCTACCTAATCAGAGTGTTATTCCTCCCTTATGAAACTGGAGTCTATGAGCTTTTTAACCTCCGACTGGATTGCTTCCATTATTTTCAGACGAAACCATCGCTGATATTGTTTGACTGGTTTTGTATCCGGATTGATGTTGAGACAATGCATAGCCACCTGAGGGTCAAGCCCAGGCATATCTGCGCAATTCCAAGCGAAAACATTTATATACTCTCGCATGAGAGATACTAGATCTTCCTTCTCAGAGGGTGATAAGCTTTCGCTTATAAAGATGGGCTTAGGATTAGCCTCATCTCCCAGATTGATCCGTGTGACCTTATCCTCTGTGGACGGTTAACGTTGTTCGAAGCGAATATCCCAGAGAGTGTTCAGGTGTTTGATCTAAGGATCTGTATCGGACTGGATCATTTCTTCATCTCTATCTTCTAGGCGGCTTGTTGAAACCATGTTTACTAGAAGTTCTCTGAAGATGTTGCCGACACTGACATTTGACTCCCACGATGACGTGTCTAATGAGTGGTAGTTATATGATGACCCTTCAGACTCAGAGGCTGACGAGATTGGGGTTGACACATAGCCCAACCCCCTGCGAGTTTTATGATAATAATCAGGGGTCTTCCCTTTTGGAACGAAAGATCAAAGTAGTGTTCTCTTTCCTTTGTCAAAGTTCAAGCCAGGACCATTTGCTAAATCGTACCCCATGTTCTCCATCATTCTGAGTACATTTGGCTCATAATGGGCGAACTGAGGGGATTCGTTCTCGCTTTCTGAGTCTTCGCAAGGCATTAATTCGGATTTGATTCTTCTGAAAAGAATTAGTTTTTGGCCTTTGTGCCTTACTGGGACCATGAATAATGATTCTTGTGCATCACTGACGCCTTGATATGTCGTGAGGGATGACCTCACCAGTACATGAAATGATGTCAGAGCACCTATTGCCGACCAGGGGTCATCATCTACATCGGTACTAGTGTCAGAAGGCACTGAATCATTAGCAAATACAGAAAAGTAAGCGAAATCTAACTCTTCATTAATATACCACTCGCCTACATCATCGGTAGTGTTATTAACATCGAGCTTATTAATGCTCGTTACAGGTAGATTTAATTCCCACAGGCACTCTTCTTCTGCCTCTGGTTCAGCGTCAGCTTCATTACCAGAGTCTAGTTCCTCTGGCTGTGACTTCTCGTTTTTCTCTAGAGAATCCTGGTATAGGAGGGAGTCTGTGAAATAATTCTCTACCCAATTAAACGGATGACTTTCAGTGATCAACGTTTGGACTTTCCCACCTCCGTCAATATACTTCATGACTTGATAGAGAGTGGAGGAGACAATGGAGTTACAATGAATCCAAGGTCGTCTGATCAGTCACATATATTGAATATGCATTGTCACCTTACCATACTTTTTAGCTAATAAATCCTATTAATAAGTCTTCTTCTTTTTTGTTAAATGTAGGCCTAATTGCTAAAAGAAAGGAAGAGAAACAAGCACAAAAGCCCACCAAATTCTGATTTAATTCAGAATAAATTCAAAATCAAGGAATCAGGGCAAAATCTTGGCATATCAGAGAAGTTGAAACCGATTGAGAAGAATCCTCCTAAATCAAGCGGTTGAAGCCAACAATCAAAGGCTGTTTCGTCAAATCTTGGAGCAAAAACGAGAAAACCAGTAGAAGATATAGGAGAATCATCAAACCAGGAGCACCCACCACTCGAGTGTGGCCATTTGGCCACACCAGGGCCGCGGAAACGCGGCCCTACCTCATTTTCGCAGCTCTGTTAAAGAGGTTGGGGGAGCGTTTGCTCCCCCAATCTTCCTAGGATCCCCCCTCTGGTATTTTCCTATAAATACTAGTTTCAACAGAGAAGAAATGAGCGAAGACTAGGATTAGAATTTTTGTTTATATTTTAAGGTTTAGGCTCTTTGTTAGATAGTACAAAAGTTGTATTTTTATTTGCAATTTGTAATTCAGTACAAATACCTGTGAGATAGAGGAATTGAGTGCTTGTAACTTGAAGATTGAAGTGACATCAATACAAGAATCGAGCTACATTTTCTTCCACTCATTTTACGGTATGTCTTGTGTTATTTACTTGCATTTTTCTTTGTCTTTCATGAGTAGCTAAATCAGTTTTCTTGGCTCACTATTGTACCTCTCTCCAATTCTTCTTCTTTTCTGATTATAATGAAAATACCCAATAATCATTTGCATGCCTAACTTAAAGCCTTTCTTCTTGAAAGTGTTCTTGAAGGCACATAAGGATTGGTTTGGATTTTTAAACTCCTACTTCTTTTAAGAACATCTCTTGAACTTATTTTTATCTCATACTTGAACTTCTTGATGATTTATCATTCGATTCAAAACGGTTTTTAAAGAAAAGAGTGAACTTTTCCAACCATCTTATATGCTTTACTTCAAACTTTCTAAAGTCAACCTTAAGTTTTGCCTATGATCAAGTTGAGGCACTAAGGATTTCAATAGAAGAATAAACGGTTGAGTAGTGAGGCCAGATTATCTTCTTTATTAAAAACAACCAATCACTTTTCAAAGCTTTTAATTCACCTTTTTCCAAAGCCAAGTTGCAATTTCTCTTTTAATCATCTCCCTTCTTTCCATTCTCTTTTCAATTAAAAAAATGAGCATAATTCTTTGTTACCGCAATTGAAGATGAACCCCACCAATCCTTCCTGGGGGTGGCCAGTGGCAAATTCTTAGGATTTGTCGTAACCTCCACGGGAATTCATTTGGATTCGGAAAAGGTTCGCGCTATCCAGGAGATGCAACCTCCGAAAAATCTCAAGGAGCTCAGGGGATTGCAAGGACGATTGTCGTACATCCAAATGTTTATATCTCAAATCTCTCCGGAAGATGCCAACCCTTTACCAAATTAATGAAGAAGGGTGTTTCGTTCATTTGGGACAACGCTTGCCAGCAAACATTTGAGGAAATCAAACAGCACTTCACACAACCACCAGTCCTGGCAGCTCCGGTGTCTGAAAACCTTTCCTGATATACGTTCGAGCAATGGATCATTCTTTAGGAGCTTTACTAGCTCAGGACAATGATCAAGGACGAGAGCAAGCGATCTACTATTTGAGTAGAACAATGACCGGGGCTGAACATCGGTACAACCCGATCGAGAAGGAATGTTTGGCATTGGTGTTCGCTGTTCAGAAAATGCGACACTATTTGGTAGGCCAAACTATAAACGTCATATCAAAAGTCAACCCCTTGAGGTTACTCATGACAAAGCCATCATCGTTAAACGGCCGACTGGCAAAATGGGCCATATTGCTATCCCAATATGAAATGCACTTTTTACCACAAAAGGCCATTAAAGGACAAGCGATGGCGGATTTCCTGGCTGAGCGTCCAGATCCGAGGGCAGTCAAACTTTACGAGGATCTCCCTGACGAGGTCGCTGAAGTCTGCCTGACCCAGACATCTTTTGAAAGGCAAGTGTGGCAACTTTTCTTTGATGGTGCATCGAGAACAAGCCCAAAAGGACATATAGTGGTAGGAGTAGGAGTAGTACTCGTCTCCTCACAGAACTATGTGATTCCTCAAGCTGTCTCGTTAACTGAGCCTTGTTCCAACAATGTAGCGGAGTACAATGCCCTTTTGATTGGGATGCAACTCGCCGATGAAATTGGCGTTAAAAATCTCGAGGCATATGGTGACTCTAAACTTATCGTCAGCCAAATTCGCAGGGAGTACGAAGTCAGACATGAAGATCTAGTACCCTATTACAATGCAACTGTCCACATGGCCGAAAGGTTCACAAACTTTTACATTGACCATGTACCACGCAAGCAAAATGCACATGCGGATGCACTGGCGTCTCTCGCTGCCTCCTTAGCCCTTCCAGTTGGAGTAATAGAGAAAATATTTGTCTACAGCCACGACTTATATTGCCCGAGAAATGTTCTTGAGGACTACCAGGAGCCAATGGGAGATTGTCAAGACAAAGAAGCTCTTGAGTCGTCAACTGGTCCAGAGCGTTTGTTGACTGAATTTTCTGCACACAAAAATAAGGATATTAAATTTAGAAATAGTAGTGTGAGGTTCAGTTCTAATCCGCGGTAGCAAGGCTATGCGGGTCGTGATCCTCAAGGGGACTGCGATAGAAGCGTTAAGCAAGTTAATCTCTAAAATTTATCTTTTTTAGTTAATTGTCACAATGGTATTTACAAAGAAACGTGGTATTTACAATGAGTTGTGGAAAAGAATATTGGAGAGATGTGGATTTAATCTACGAAAAGAAAAGAAAAGAAACAAAAGGAAAACTTATCTCTTTATTTTGCTTGCCGTTTGAACCGTTGCGATGATTTCCCTTTTCTTGGAAGGCGTACAAGCACGGCTTATGGGATCGTCCGCCTTCTTAATCTACTCTACGAAATAAAACAACAAGCTATGAAGACTTGTTCATCGCCATGGGCCGTCAAGGTTCCTTCTTCGGCTAGGTAGTCTCAAAGCGTCAAGTTCTCACGGTTTGCAAGACATCAGAGAAGGAAACAATATAGAAAATAAGATCAAAGAGAACAAGAACACAACATAAAATAGAAGAGATGAACAAATAAACATAACAAAAACAAACCTTTGAATGGATTTCATTAACAATTGAAGAAGAGTTGGCTTACACCGCTGTCACCTCAGTACAAGCATGGACTCTTTCCTCCATGAAAGCTTCCTCCACTCTCAGAATTTACAAAAGATAAACAAAAAGAAAACCTAACCTAGAAGAAAGAGGAAAAACCCTAAAAATCTAAACTTTGGCCCTTTGCTGGACGCTGGACGCTCTTTACGTTGCACTGCAGGAGATATTTATAGATGCAGAAGGCTACAGAGTCCCGGACGAATCTGCCCACGAAATTTGGGATCAGGATCTTATCAAAGTGCCGCGGATTTGCGGCGGTTCCGCGGCACTTTTGTGGCTTCTGGCCACGCGCTTTGGCGCGTGGCCTCTCCTGGTCCGTCTATCTGGGATTTTCCTTCTGGAAATTGAATCCTGGCTCTTATCTTTGGATTTGGATATAACTTGGGAATCAAGTTACCTAGATCCCAAATCTTTTCCACGAATTTTCCTTCTCTTCTTTTAGCTTTTATCCTATCCTGCAAGTGTTTAGGGTTGAATAGAAGTCTATCCTTCCCTCTTCTTTGTATTTGCAACTTTGGCCCTTGTGTATTTGCAATTTTGACAATTGATATTTGCACTTTTACACCTGGGCTTCAAACATGGGCTTGGATCTGGGCTTTTGGGCTCTTTAAGCTTTATTTATTGTAAAATAAGAATTCGAGGCCTGCACACAATAAATTACAATTATTAATAAATGTGCAGAATTAAATGAATAAATATGAAAATGTGATGGTAAATATGATGATAAAAATGCACTTTTGACTACCAATCAGTAGAGACTGGCGATTCCCTTACATTGATTATGTCGTGTATGGTATCCTGCCTGAGGACACCAAGGAAGCGGCTGCCATTAGAAGGAAAGCCCCCAAATTCTACTATAATGCGATCACACGAACATTGTATCGTCGATCACATGACGGGATCTTACTTCGCTGCTTATCGTAAAAAGAAGCACAGGAGGTGTTGAAAGAAGCCCATGACGGCATATGTGGAGCCATCAACCTGGCCCAAAACTTGCAAATTGACTCCAAAGTTGGGATATTATTGGCCTAAGATGATCGCTGACGCCATCACCTATGCCAAAAGATGTCACGCTGCCAAGTGCATGGTGATTTCATCTATCAAGCACCAGGGTACCTTCACTCTAACGACTTCTACCTGGCCATTTGAGATGTGAGGGATGGATGTGTATGCGTCGGAAAAAGAGATTCGATTGTAAAATTCTTTTGATTGGATAGAAAATTACAACAGATCAATATTCCGATTACAAGGGAGGGAGGATGTTGAGTCTTGAATCCTCCCTTTGTTTAAGGCTGGGTTCTTCAAGTGGCGGTGGAGAGTGAATCTTGTTCTCCGTTGACCGGTGACCGTACCTTCCAGGGATCTCCTCTTCGGATGGTAGATGGAGTAACTCAGCTCTGTCTACCAAAACTCTCAAAGAGAAGATAGGCAAAGAGCAACTTGAACACAGCAAGTTCTCTGAAGGGTTTAACTCTCTCTCTTTTCTCTCAGGGCTCTTTTCTTCTAAAAATCCTCTGACCGAAAATTCGACCCTTCTTCATAGTGATGGGGCTATTTATAGGGGTTTCAGGGGCGTACGTGCCTCCTAAAAATACTCCATAATAGGGGCTAACTTTTCCCGTTATGTGGCCGTGATTGCCCCGAAACCGGGACGGTTACAACTGAGGCGCGGGTGTCAACCCACGCGCCTTGGAGCTGCTGAGACGCGGATTTCGACCTACACGCCTTGGTGCGGCTGAGACGCGGGTTTCGACCCTCGCGCCTTGGTGCTGCTGAGACGCGGGTTTTGACCCTCGCGCCTTGGTGCTGCTGAGACGCGGCTGTCGAGCCTCGCGCCTTGGTGCTGCTGAGATGCGGGTTTCAACCCTCGCGCCTTGATGCTGCTGAGACGCGGCTGTCGAGGCTCGCGCCTTGATGCTGCAGTGTTGGCTGAGACGCGGCCAAAATTAGCTTTGCGTCTAGAACTTGAATTCTGCTTTTTAATGGCTCGTCTTTAGTGATTTTTAGACAGCCTACAGGACCCCCTCTAAAGTTTTCGACATTCCGCAGTTAAGTGGGACGGATTTCGAAATACTTTGGACTCTATCTGAGCTAACCCTTATGACTGGACTGTCAATGCTCCGGGTTTGATCTTGTCTGGGGTATGGTCTTCGTGAGTGTACTGTGGAACTCTTTGAAGCCACCAAAGTTGATCGTGTTGAGTGTCTAGATGCACAGTCTAAACCTCCCCGATTGCTTTAAGTCTGTCGTGGGTACACTTTAAAGTCAGGAGTGGACGGTCGTCTGCTTGTGCCAGTGTACTGTTGAACTGATTTACAGAAGCAAGGACTGAACGCCAGCTTTTTTTTTGAGACGCAGGGATAGTACTGCTTTAAAGACGCGACTGATATTCCACAAGGCAGACGCGATGTTAGGCCGCATCTTTTTTGAGTAAAGACGCGACTTTCTGGACGCAACTATGGCCGTGCTGAAGGGATGCGTCATTGAAGAGGCGCGGCTGTTGGGTGCGAATCTGTGCCATACCATGAGTGCACTGTCACGTGTCCTGTGGAGCCGACGGGACACCTTCTTTTTGGCGTGCGAACTTCACGCTGTATTAAATGCGCCGTCCACGCGTCAAAAGATGATTC
The DNA here is from genome assembly GCA_038442645.1 of Agave tequilana. Classification (NCBI taxonomy): domain Eukaryota; kingdom Viridiplantae; phylum Streptophyta; class Magnoliopsida; order Asparagales; family Asparagaceae; genus Agave; species Agave tequilana. Next base: position 68,551 of record JAVJIF010013985.1, on the reverse strand, counting down.
GATGCCGAGTCAATTGAGCCAAGCGCCATGTATCTTTGCGAATCATTGTGCCTATAAATGGCAACAGTCATCGAGAGAGTCACCATTGTTCGTCTTCAGGTGTATCTGCTAGGGTTTTGACAAAAAGGATTTCCTTTGTTCTCTTCTCTTCCGTCTAGCATTAGATTCTTGATTCGCAATGGCACCCAAGGCCAAGCAAACTGCTTCATCGTCAAAGGCGGTCGTCACTGAGGCCCAAAGGGGCGTTCCTCCATGCAGGAAGCCCCTATCTCAGGTATAACGCTATCAGACTTGATCTTCGCCATTAGAGGGGTTTATGGAGTTCTTATAACCCTAAAAAAAATCCCTTCTTTGAAGGAGAACCGCCAACGTGGATTCGAAACCGTGTTTGGTTCTCAGACGCGGTCTTTGAGTTAACAAACAAGGCGCGGGTTTGATGACCCTACCGCTTTTATCCGCTTGAGGATGTACTTGTTAGTTGAACATAGGGCGCCAGTAAGCCATGCGTTCCAGAGTCATCACTTAGAATGTTTCTAATTGTGAAAGATCTGGACGCAGACTTGATTCTTGCGTTCTGTGATATCAGACGCTGGTTTTTATGAATCTTGCACCGAGTCCAAGTACTTAGAGATTTTTCATAAGTCTTGGATTTTGAAAAACACAGACTCCCTGCTGGCCTCACGGTCCTCAGGTCTGGACGCGGATCCTCAAGTCTGGACGCGGGTCCTCAGGTCTAGACGCGGATTTTGACAATTTCTGCGTCCAGTATCTCTTCTGCGTCTGAATTATAGACACTTAACGTTTTCGTTTAGATTTCTGATTAGATTTCTGATCAAGTGTCGTTTTCTTCTGTAGTGCGACACTCTTCCAGCCCACTCTCCAAGAGGCGCCACTTCGGGCACATAGGTGGTACTGACCGTGATTTAACCTTTGTGCTGCAAAGGACTGCTCCTGTGACTGCCGACAAGTCGAAGGAGCGAAGGGAGAGGCTCTCCAACGTTGACGCGGCAACCTTTCGGGAGCTTATGACTGATGCGGCATTCACAACGAATGCTCGCGCTCCGATGGAGAAGCCTGCTTTCTTCTTTAGAGACCACATTAGCGAGGGCAGCTATTCTTTGCATGACGGAGATTATAAATGGCTCCGTCAGATAGGGGATAGAAGATTCTTTCTTCCGAACATGGAGAGGATGTACCCACTATCTTATCTCCAGCACATGTCCGTCCCTCGAAAAATGACATGGGAGCTTTCCCGGCCCGTCCCTGAGGTTACTCTCGGCAACTTAGGCTCCAAGAAGGTATATCATGCTGGTCATGATAAGGAGGCTATCGACCTGTTTCCCGGGCTGTTCAGGACCGATCACCCAGTAGGAGAAACTCCTAAACTCGGCACCACCTTCCTCAACGCATTCATGAAAGTGGGGGGTGATTTTCCGGTCGACTTCCGTTCACCCGGGTGGATCCATTCCATTGAGAAGTATTGATGGGGTAAGATGGTGAGCTTCGTCCTTGCCGATCTTGGAGGGCTGTTGGAGCATGTGGAATTGTACCAGGCGGTCAGGGCCGTGCAGTATGGTATTCCACCAAGTTCTCAAAACTTCTTTGGGATCCTGGAGCGTTACAATCCTCTGACGGGGACATTCTTCACTCCGGTCGGAGAGATGGGTCTTGCCCTGCACGAGTTGTACGAAGTCTCGGGCTGGTAATGGGGGACTCTCCCTATGAGGAATACGTCCCGACCACTGAGGAGCTTCACCTTTTGAAGAAAGCGTGTCCTCGAGTGTACGAGACTTATTGGGAGGTGTTATGTCACTTCCACATTTGCGGCCAGATAACCTCTTGGAGGACGAGGGGAGTCAAGCAGCTGTCTTGGGCAAGCTACTTGTTTAATGGCGTCAATCAGAAAGACCATCCAGTGACTCGACTGGCTCCCAGCTCCGACGAGGAGATTGCCGATAGGATTCAGGCTTCTGTAGACTCCTACACCACGGAGTCGAACGAGGATACTTTTGAACCTGACACGGTTTTCAAAAGTTTCCATCATCAAGCCCGGACCCCTATCTCCAATCGAGCACTGTTGGCGGGCTTCTTAATGCTGTGGTTGAAGCGCTGTGTGGTGCCGACACTGCCACATGAAGTGATTGTTGCCGACGTAGTGTACCCGACGGTGCTCTTGGCTTATGGTAGGCCCATAGCCCTCCTCTTGGCCATGGCGGCCGGTATTCAAAGCGGGTTGCGGGCCTTAACTCAGAATCTATGCAAAGTAGAGAAGGCTGTCGACTCCCAGGGTAAGGCGATTGTTGACTCAGAGGGGAGGCCGACGGTAAAGCGTCCCAACCCTCGGGTTGAGCTTCCCTACACGTACCTAATGGCTTGGTACGTTATGCACTGTCCCTCCCTGATGACGCCGGTGTCTTGGAGTAAGGGGTTTACCCCTTTCGTACAACGGTTGGAGGGTTCAAGCTGGTGTAATACTTATATGTATTTCATTCAGAAGTGCATTCTAACTGCTTCGAACTACTAGCTCAATCGCTGCTTCCCTGAGATTGCTGGTGCATCTTTCGGGGATAAACTTGCTGACTTCGTGGGCCCAGATAACTTCACGAGGCTGTCATCGGGAGTTTTCTGGTGGTTGGTCAATATTCGGCCTGGGTATGTGCTTTTTTGACAAGGGAATTCATGCACGATCGAGCCATACATGTCGAATCGCTTCGCCCGATAGTTCGGCTATGATCAATTGTATGTCGGTAACCCCAATGCTCGACTCGCCTTTAGTGGGAACTTGTTTGAAGGTGCTCGGGCTTGGTATTATAGTGTGGCCGGAGGACGGAAGCACTTTTTCGTCTGCCTCCCAAAGAGCCGAAAGGCTGCACAAGCCTTAGCTTCTATACCTGGTACTTCCAAGCCAACCAAACGCCTGACTTTGCTCCGGAGTACTCATGCATCGAGAGTATCAATGCATTTTACGAAGCAAAGTTGGAGTCTAAAAAATGCTCACGAGGCGTCGAGGAGTATCAGAAGGCTCTGAAGGAGATCAGAAGGGTATCAAGGGAGGAGCCGCGAGCAGCAAAGGATCGACAGGCGGCGCGTAAGCGTCCTCAAGGCTCTACTTCCACTGTTGAGCCTGCCCCAAAGAAGGTCCAGAGAGACTTGGAGGCCGCATTTTCTCCGTCCGAAGACATCCCTTCTGGTGTTGAGGAACAGAGGGAAGAAGCGGAAGATGAGGATGACGCCTCCTTGGTCCGTACCCGTGGGTTACGCAGCAGGGCCCCAGGATCTTGGAGGAAGGGGAGTTCGCTGACAAACCCACCGCCGCTGACGAGGCTGAGCAGCTTGAAGTCGACATAATGAGCGGAGGTGCTGTTGAGATTCCAGGGGTCTCAACTCAGCCCGGGTCTTCCTCAGCTCACGAGAGGAGGGATGAGGCACAACAGCCTGGATCCCCTAGTGTATTAATCCCCAATCCTCGGGTAGTTGACCCCAGCCCTACCACTGGGGTATTTGGTGGCAAGGCCCCGGTTGCCGAGGCTTCTCGCGTTGAACTGTCGTCTTCTTCATCCGAAGAAGAAGGGTATGATTCAGGCGATGAGGTCGACTTTGGCGATGAACCCGCTCCTCCTGATCCGAGTAAATTCTCACACATCTCGGAGGAGGAAATATATGGGTGTGAGCCGGTGACGGTGTCACCACCAGCGGCAGTTATTTCTGCTGAAGCTGCTGAAGGTGCTCTTTCCGCCTAACTCATCCTTTTAACTAGGAAAAGGATTTCGACGTTTTCTTTTCATTTGGCTTCATATCGCAGGGCTGGTCGTGGTTAGCGAGGTCGCTGCTTCCTCCCAGATCGAGGAGATGATACAGGAGCTGGCCCAGCAAGAGAGAGTTGAGGCTTCTATTACTGGGATGCCTCAAGAGAGGGCAATCATCGAAGTCAGGGAGACCTCCACCCTGCAGGGTTCGCCTAAGAACTCGCCATCTTTGGACCCTCAGCTAGGTAAGGAAATATTGATATTTTGAATGTTTTCCTTTTACCGTCGTAGCTGATATTCTTGTAATTTGCAGAGGGCACTGAGGAAGCTCGGGTAGGAGACTTGGCGGTCAGTGCCTACCCGGGAGGCCGTACAGCTCAAACCTCGTCCAAGGACCCTGAAGAGGTCGAGCTTACTGTCATTTCATCGGTTGTGGAGGTTTCTACGGACGTAGTACCCCCAGAAGTGCCGGCGGCTACTCTTGCTCCAGCCGCACCCGTGGTCAGCCCGATTCCTGTACCGGAAGAATCGGCTTACATCCCTCACCCCGTGATAGAAAGGGGATCGGGGAGCACTTTAGGTGGTGATACCATGGGGATTCTGACACGCCAGATGGTGCAGCAGTTCTTTGCCTCGATGCGATCATGCATTGATTTCATCCTGTCTGGGATAGCTCCTTTGAATTCGCCCGGATGTTTCTCGGAACCTGGTCGAGAACATCAGTTTAGCCGGAGGCCCTTCACCAGCCAAGGCATGTCTGCTGCTGGTGGAGCAGTTGGGACATAACTTGAGAGAGCTTCGATCCCTGTAGAATGCTGGATCTTCACGAGGCCCAGGAAACTCTGAATAGGCTCCTTGCAGCTCAAGAGCAAGAGGAAGAGAGGTGGAAGAGAATATAACCGAAAGGACCCGTCTTCTCGAAGGTTTCCAGGCTGATCATCAAAGCTAGCGGTCGAGTCAAAGGAATCCGAGATGATCATGCAGCTGCGAAGCAGGCTATCCTTGATGAAAATCACCTAGAGGGGGGGTGAATAGGTGATAATGCTAATCAATGCACAATAAAAAAAATATTATGGAGCAACAATCTCACAAAGCAAGTGAATATAGCAATGACAACTAAGAGCAAGTAGTAATAGCAATGAAAGTAGAGAAAGAACAAGGAAAAGTAAACCAAACGCAAACACCAAGATTTGTTATCGAGGTTCGAACACCCAGCTCTACTTCCCCGCCTTCCCCAGAAGGATTCCAACCACTTCCACTATCACAAAGATGTCACAAATACACCGGAGTACCCAACTCCACAATCTCAAGTACAAGCAATCTCTGAGTAGTCAAAAGACCACAAACTCTCTCTTGCAAAATTCTCTTCCCTTACAAAGGTCCTTAGAGAAATAATGAGTAGAAATGAAGCTCTTGAGTGTAAGGAGAAAAGAAAATGAAATCAGAGAATTCTTGAAAACACTTAAGAAAATGAGAGAGAATTTCAGCACAAAAACCAAGAAACCAAATCTTTTGAATGCCTTAAACTTTTGGAAATTTTTGAGAATTTTTCTTGTAATGATTAGTTAGTTCAATCTCTCCCCAAACACCCTATTTATAGGAGAGGGATAGGGTTAGAAGATAAAACATTTTTAAGGCTAATCAGAAAGTATTAAAACCAAAATATGTCACTTAAACACACTTAAGTGAGAAAAGGACAAAATAAATCTGCTTAGAAAACTAGCCGTTACTGTTCAAACGGCTAGTCCGGTCGACCGGCCCGGTCGACCGCTAGTATAAAGAAAATGACCGTTGCAGGCCACGGTCGACCGGCCCGGTCGACCGAAACAAACAAAGAGCTCTGCTCTCAGACCGGTCGACCGGGACGGTCGACCGTCCAAAGATTTCCAAACGTGCACAGATTTGTGCACGTCGGTCGACCGACCCGGTCGACCGACTTCTAGTCAAGTCGACTAGTCAGAAGACTTAGTCGACTGGATGAAGTCTGGAAAGGACAGAAAAACAGTTTTAAAAATATTTTGAAAAATCTTTTAATACTCATAAAAATCACCAAAATAGTTTTATCATTTTGCATTGATATATAAACATGTGGTAAAAAGTTTAGCTTAAATATCAATCAATATGAACTATTTTGACTTTTATCATTTTTACCAAAAACCAAAAACTGTATTTTCTAAAACTTGGATTTTGACTAGAAATACGTTTTGTCCAAAACTTCTTCCAAATACAAAAACATGATATTTAAACTTTTGAAGCATAATCCTATATTCATGAAACATATGTACATCAAAGTTTTTGTCATAAATTCCAATGCCAAAATAAGTTTTGATAAAACACAAAACTTAAAACACATGAGTATGTATATCAAACTATTTATGTTAGGAAACAAGATGTGTGCAAAAACGTGTGTGATAGAGCTTCAAACCTATTCACTATTCTTTAACAAAAATCTAAATTAAAAACAAATCTAATAGATTATCTTGAGCAATCTTGAAGTCTTGAGCCATGCGATGCCTTGCTAAAGCCTTCTCTTCTATGTTCCTTCCTTGATTTGCAAAAAGCTTCTTTGCTTCATGAACCTAGAAATTCTTGCAATATCTAAGCAATGGCCTTCAAATATGATACAAACCTGAAACTTATCTTAACAAACTAATCAGTACAATATAGTACTTATTTGTTTTGTTATCATCAAAACTCCAAACAAATGGAGAGTGTAACCTTTTGGGCCAACAATCTCCCCCTTTTTGATGTGACAAAACAAATAGGCTATAAACAAAAGTATAGGGGAGGAGAAAGCTCCCCCTCAAATTATGCTATATTAAACTTGAAAAACCATGTAATTTGTAATTTGCAAGTAAACCTCATGAAACCAAAAACCAAAAACACTTGCAAAACACTTAAACTCAAATTACAAGAATTCATGAAAACACATCAAAATATCAAAACATATATAAACTCATATGGAACCAAAACCATATGAGCTCATATTTCCATACATAAACTCATTCTCCCCCTTTTTGTCATACATCAAAAAGGTTAAGAAAACATTTTATTCAATAACGCAAACATTAAGTTCACCACAAATGAATGAAAATCTAGCAAAATCAAGTGGTTTAGTGAAAATATCGGCAAGTTGCAAATCCGTAGAAACATAATCAATATCTATATCTCCTTTCTCAAAATGATCTCTAAGAAAGTGATATCTAATCTCAATGTGCTTGGTCTTACTATGTTGATTTGCATTCTTTGTCATATGTATAGTACTAGTATTATCACAAAATATTTTTATATGGTTATAATGTAAATCATAATCAAGGAGAGTATGTTTCATCCAAAGGACTTGTGCACAACAAGCCCCCGCGGCAACATACTCCGCCTCGGCGGTTGAGAGAGCTATGGAATTTTGTTTCCTAGAGGACCATGAAATAAGACAATTACCAAGAAATCTCCTAGAAATCACCTAGAAATTGACATGTCCCACTAGTACTCTTTCTATCTACTCTACAACCCGCATAGTCGGCATCCGAATAACTCGTCATTGAGAAATCTCCAGTTTTCGGATACCATAGACCCATTCCAATCGTTCCCATAATATAACGAATAATGCGTTTTACCGCAATAAGATGGAACTCTTTGGGACACGATTGAAATCTAGCACAAAGACACACACTAAACATGATATCCGGCCTACTTGCCATTAAATATAAAAGACTACCTATCATGCTTCTATACAATTTAATATCAACATTTTTACCTTGGTCATCCTTATCAAGCTTGGTGTAGTTGCCATGGGAGTGTTGCAAACCTTTGAGTCTTCAAGTCCAAACTTCTTTACGAGTTCCTTTGCGTATTTGGCTTGACATATGAAGTTCCCATCTTGCAATTGCTTGATTTGGAGTCCAAAAAGAAATTAAGCTCACCCATTGAAGACATTTCAAATTCACATTGCATAACCTTTTCAAATTCCTTGCATAAAAACTCATTAGTAGATCCAAAATTATATCATCAACATAAATTTGTACAATTAAAATATCATTATCAACATGCTTAGTGAATAGTGTTGTATCTACTTTGCCTTTAATAAAATCATTTGAAATGAGAAAACTAGAAAGCCTTTCATACCAAGCTCTTGGAGCTTGTTTTAATCCATACAAAGCTTTATCAAGTTTAAAAACAAAATCGGGATGAACATGATCAACAAAACCGGAAGGTTGAGCAACATAAACTTCTTCATTTATAAAACCATTCAAAAATGCACTTTTCACATCCATTTGAAAAAGTTTAAAATTTTTGAAAGATGCAAAAGCTAGTGTCATCCGTATGGCTTCAAGCCGTGTTACGGGTGCAAAGGTCTCCTCAAAGTCAATTCCCTCAACTTGAGTGTAACCTTGGGCCACTAACCTAGCCTTATTCCTAATCACATTTTCGGACTCATCCATCTTGTTTCTAAAGATCCACTTAGTACCAATTATTGGTCTATCAAGGGCCTAGGAACAAGGTGCCAAACTTGGTTGCGCTCAAATTGATTGAGTTCCTCTTGCATGGCTAGCAACCAATATGAGTCCGCCTCGGCTTCGAGGATGCTTTTGGGTTCAAAATGAGAAATGAAAGCAAATTACCACATAGGTCATGGAGTTTGGAGCGAGTTGTTACCCCTTTATATGCATCACCTAAGATGAGCTCCTTGGGATGATTTGTGGCATATCTCCAAGCTTTAGGAAGCGGTTGAGAGCTTTCCTCTTTATCCTCTTGAACGTCACCAATTGGTTCTTGCTTATCATCTTGAGCGGGTGAGTCCTTCAAGGATAGTCTCTCCATGTCTTCACCTAATGGTTCAATCTCTACAACATTCTCAACAAACACATTAGATTCTTCAAATTTAACATGCATGGATTCTTCGATGGTAAGTGAAGATCTATTGAATACTCTATAGGCTTTACTATTTGTAGAATATCCAACAAAGATTGCTTCATAAGCCTTAGCATCAAATTTACCCAAGTTATCTTTAGTGTTCAAAACAAAACACTTGCATCCAAAAACTTTGAAATATGAAACATTAGGTTTTCTAGAATTATACATTTCAAAAGATGTTTTGGAAGAATTTTTACATAAATAAATACGATTTGATATATAGCATGCGGTGTTTACGGCCTCGGCCCATAGATAATGAGGGAGGTCATACTCACTTATCATTGTCCTAGCCATCCCTTGAAGTGTTCTATTTTTCCTTTCAACAACTCTATTTTGTTGTAGAGTTCTAGGACAAGACATTTCATGCTTAATTCCCTTTTCATCACAATAAGTCATGAAGAGTTGGTTAACAAACTCACCACCTCTATCACTCCTTATTTTCAAATCGGAAAACCTTTTCTTTTTCAACCCTTTTTCAAAAAATTTTGAAATGAGAGAAAGTTTGATCTTTGTGTTCCAAGAAGAAAACCCAAGTGAAACGGGAAAAATCATCAACTAAAACAAATGCAAATCTACTACCATTTAAGCTCTTAGTTTTAGTAGGTCCAAAAAGATCCATATGAATTAATTCTAAAGGCCTAGTTGACATGATATCCTTGATTGGTTTGAAGGAAGACTTGGTTTGTTTCCCAAGTTGGCACGCACCACAAATGCGGTCTTTCTCAAACTTCAAGCAAGGTATATCCTTCACTAAATCCTTAGAATTAATCCTAGAAAGATGGTCAAAAGATGCATGTCCTAATCTTCTATGCCAAAGCCAAGAATTTTCATCAAAAGCATTTAAGCATTTAGTAGAACATTCCACATTAAGCATGTCAATAATATAACATTATCATCACGAAAACCGGTAAGAATACAATCATTGGATTTAATATCAAAATCTTGCAAGAAGTATCATCAAAAACAACTTTAAGTTCACGGTCACAAAATTGACTAATACTAAGCAAATTATGCTTCAAACCATCAACAAGTACAACATTTTCTATAATGGGAGATGCACCAATTTGAATGTTACCTATACCGATGATTTTGCCTTGGAGTCATCCCCGAAGGTGACGGAGCCACCTTCCTCGTACCTTGATAGGGTTGTAAAGTTATTGATGTCCCACGTCATGTGTCTTGAACAACCACTATCAAGGTACCACCGCTCCCTACGTCTTGGAGCCTTGGTGTGTACCTACATCAAATAATTTAGGACTTGATTTTGGTACCCACATTTTCTTGGGTCCTAAAGAGTTAGTCTCATTAACCCAAACAAGATTATTTGACCTATTTACTTGGTCATAACAAAATTTAGCTAAATGTCCATTTTTACCACAATATGTGCATCTATATACTCTACCATATTTAAAAACATAGTGAGTGTGTGATTTGTGAGCATGAGAGTTGTGAGCATGAAAAGATTTAGCATGAGACGTGTTATGTGTAGCATGAGTGGACTTAACATGTGAATCTTTAGTGTGTTTTTTAGAAAATTTTTCCTCAAGTTTCTTAGTGTTAAAGGCACAATCTTTCAAAACTTTTTCAAAATCAATTATTTTAGTTTTAAGGAAGAAATTTCTTTTCATCAACAATAGGAGATTTTCCTTTACATGAAACCTTGTAAGCATTAAACTCATTTTGAATAGAAATAAGATTAGAAGAAATATCATCCTTTTCTTTAGAAACCATAGCAAGTTGATTTTTGAGAAATGCAACTTCTTTTTGCAATTTATAACATTCAATCTTCTTATTATCATAAGTTTCGGAAAGTTCAACAAAGGCATGAGCTAGAACTTCCTTACTTAATTCATCATCATCATCATCAAGAGGTTGAGGGGTTACCTTTGGAGTGTTTGCCATGAAACACATATTCGCCACATCCGCCTCTTCCTCGGACTCGCTTTCCGAATCCCAAGTTGCCTTGTACGCTTTCTTTTCTTCCGATTTCTTTGGCTTGAAGGAGGAGGCCATCTTCTTCTTGAACTCCGGGCAATCCGCCATGATGTGTCCGGGCTTTCGGCAATTGTAGCATATGATTTTCCTCTCCTCTTTGCCTTCAAATTTCCTTCGGAAGTTGAGCTTGTTCCTCCGGTACATTCTCTTCACATTGCGAACAAGTAGTGATAGCTCCTCATCTTCTTCTTTATCTTCTTCATCGTCTTCAAGAGTGGATGAAGACTTGAAGGCCAAGGATTTCTTCTTTAGTGGAGCGGCCTCTTCTCTTACTTTCTTTTCCATCTCATGGGTTCTTAGGTTCCCAATGAGACTAATGAGGTCCATCTCATCCTTGTCGTTCAATTCTTTTAGGGTGGTGGCCTTGATCTCCCATGATGTAGGAAGAGCCCGAATCACTTTCCGCACCTTTTGATCATTGGAAATCTCATCACCTAAAGAAGAAAGACCATTAGTGATTTTAGTAAATCGAGTAATCATACAATCTATAGATTCATCATCAATCATTTTAAATGACTCATATTGGGACCTCAAGAGATCTATCTTAGCTCTCTTGACTTGTGAAGTCCCTTCGTGTGTGACAAATAAGTGTTGCCAAATCTCATAGGCGGATTGGAAATGAATTACCGTGTAAGGTCATCCTCATTCAAGGCGGTTAAGAGGGAATTTTGGACCTTGGAGTTAGCCTCATATTTTCTAAAGTTGAAGTCGGTCCATGTGCTCTCATCACTATCGGGTGCAACATAGGGTTTGGTCAAAGATTTAGCCACTAAGCTACCTAAGGATTGCAAAAAGATAGTCATCCTAACCTTCCAAATAGGGAAGTTGAGTCCATCAAATTTAGGAGGGGTTTGATGTTATCGGCCATGTTTACTAGTGATGACAAATGGAATGCAAATGTTGATTAGCAAATTTTAAGGATCTCTCTATGGATGTTAAGCCAAAACCTAGAGTCCAAGCTCTGATACCAATTGAAAATCACCTAGAGGGGGGTGAATAGGTGATAATGCTAATCAATGCACAATTAAAAAAAATATTATGGAGCAACAATCTCACAAAGCAAGTGAATATACAATGACAATTAAGAGCAAGTAGTAATAGCAATGAAAGTAGAGCAAGAACAAGGAAAAGTAAACCAAACGCAAACACCAAGATTTGTTATCGAGGTTCAGCACCCAGCTCTACTTCCCCGCCTTTCCCAGAAGGATTCCAACCACTTCCACTATCACAAAGATGTCACAAATACACTGGAGTACCCAACTCCACAATCTCAAGTACAAGCAATCTCTGAGTAGTCAAAAGACCACAAACTCTCTCTTGCAAAATTCTCTTTCCTTACAAAGGTCCTTAGAGAAATAATGAGTAGAAATGAAGCTCTTGAGTGTAAGGAGAAAAGAAAATGAAATCAGAGAATTCTTGAAAACACTTCAGAAAATGAGAGAGAATTTCAGCACAAAAACCAAGAAACCAAATCTTTTGAATGCCTTAAACTTTTGGAAATTTTGAGAATTTTTCTTGTAATGATTAGTTAGTTCAATCTCTCCCCAAACACCCCTATTTATAGGAGAGGCTAGGGTTAGAAGATAAAACATTTTTAAGGCTAATCAGAAAGTATTAAACCAAAATATGTCACTTAAACACACTTAAGTGAGAAAAGGACAAAAATAAATCTGCTCAGAAACTAGCCGTTACTGTTCAAATGGCTAGTCCGGTCGACCGGCCCGGTCGACCGCTAGTATAAAGAAAATGACTGTTGCAGGCCATGGTCGACCGGCCCGGTCGACCGAAACAAACAGAGAGCTCTGCTCTCAGACCGGTCGACCGGGACGGTCGACCGTCCAAAGATTTCCAAACGTGCACAGATTTGTGCACGTCGGTCGACCGACCCGGTCGACCGACTTCTAGTCAAGTCGACTAGTCAGAAGACTTAGTCGACTGGATGAAGTCTGGAAAGGACAGAAAAACAGTTTTAAAAATATTTTGAAAAATCTTTTAATACTCATAAAAATCACCAAAAATAGTTTTATCATTTTGCATTGATATATAAACATGTGGTAAAAAGTTTAGCTTAAATATCAATCAATATGAACTATTTTTGACTTTTATCATTTTTACCAAAAACCAAAAACTGTATTTTCTAAAACTTGGATTTTGACTAGAAAATACATTTTGTCTAAAACTTCTTCCAAATACAAAAACATGATATTTAAACTTTTGAAGCATAATCCTATATTCATGAAACATATGTACATCAAAGTTTTGTCATAAATTCCAATGCCAAAATAAGTTTTGATAAAACACAAAACTTAAAACACATGAGTATGTATATCAAACTATTTATGTTAGGAAACAAGATGTGTGCAAAAACGTGTGTGATAGAGCTTCAAACCTATTCACTATTCTTTAACAAAAATCTAAATTAAAAACAAATCTAATAGATTATCTTGAGCAATCTTGAAGTCTTGAGCCATGCGATGCCTTGCTAGAGCCTTCTCTTCTATGTTCCTTCCTTGATGTGCAAAAAGCCTTCTTTGCTTCATGAACCTAGAAATTCTTGCAATAGCTAAGCAATGGCCTTCAAATATGGTACAAACCTGAAACTTATCTTAACAAACTAATTAGTACCATATAGCACTTATTTATTTTGTTATCATCAAAACTCCAAACAAATGGAGAGTGTAACCTTTTGGGCCAACACTTGACTCTCGGGCTGCTATAGCCAGAGCTGAGGCTTTGATTGTTCTTAATGAACAGAAGCTTGCTACTTCTGAAAAGAGGCTAGCGGAGTTAAAGGCTGCCAAGGTGCAAGTTGAAGCAAATCTCTCTGTTTATTCCTCCGAGCTGGAATCCCTCCGAGTACAAGCGAAGAGATTTTTATCCGAGGAGGATCTGCGGGCCCAAGCTCTCATGGAGGCTGAGAAGGCGCGCCAACATGAGATACATCGCCTTAGAGAACAAATCCGTTCTTTGGCGAACCAGGACTTTTAGCCTTCTTTTTTTTTCCTTCTTGTAAAGAAAAGGACACTCTATTTACCAAGAGTGTTTGTATTTACTTTCATCATTTTTGAATAATAAAAGTCGTTGAAATTTTTGTTCCATCTTCATTGCCCCGCTGTAGATGAATCCAACCTCTCAACCACAGGTTTTGGTTGTGCTCCCTTACTGACTGTGAATAACAGACTTAGGTAGAACTAAGTTCGTTTGATGAAACGCAACGTTATTCCAAAGAGAGACGCGGTTCTGAGGAACGCGACTTTGACCTACCAGTGAAGACGCGGTTCAAGTTGACGCGAAAGATGCAGCTTTGAGTGTGACTCACTGGCCGCAGTCCTTAACTTTATCCAGACGCAGAGTTCAGGATACATTAAGAATGTGGTCTTACGCCCCTTAAAATTGACGCAGTCAGGGACGCGACGCTGAGACTCGGTGCAAGACCCATCATCATCCATGTAGACGCAGCTCCAAGACACTTGTGAAGGTGATAGGCCTTCTCTGCTGAAGATATAAGCTTTGGGACGTAGCTTTATGCGCTTTCCCACTGAGACCCCCAGAATGAGTCCCTTTTGTTGATGGACGCAGCCTTGAGTCGTCCGAGAAACGCGGAGCAACTTTAAGTCATCCAAGAGACGCGAAGGGTCTTCTAACTTGGAATGAAGGAGGATGCCACTTTTTGAAAAAAAGGCGCGAGCCTCTGGACGCGGCTCTCACATCTGCGTTTGGTGCAACTTCCCAGGCGTTATGTGTAGCCTGTCATAAAGATCCTGTGAGATTTTCAAACGTCGAGTCTTCGTTGACGATTGGGAACCCGCATCACCCGTTGTTTCCCGAAGCGGTTGTCCACGCGTCGGTTCTTCATTGGGCTTAGGCGTTAATATCTTTTAATGTCAAACCGGAGCCGGCGGTTGGAGACCAGCGTCTTCGATACTTCCCGAAGCGACGCTCCACGCGTCAGCCTTCTATTGGGCTTTGACATGCATGCGGGGATTGAAGCCGACGGCCCTGATTAATGAGCCATTGATTATAGGTGTTGTAGCTTGCCTATAAATAGGGCTTACCCCCTTCCTTTAGCAGTCCCATACTTGGATTATTCTCTTTTAAGTGCGAGTGCTCTGAGAGACTCCATCTTCTTCCTTCAAGGACTTTTACCAGGGGCTTGCCTCCATGGACGAAGATGACCCAGAGCTTTCATGCTTCTGTTTGGTCTCTTCAAAAGATTACCACTGTCAAGTGATTTCAATAACAGAAAGCGTCTCCTTGAGCACCTTTTATATCCGCGCTTCGATGCAGAGAGTTCAACTCTTAATAGAGGCCTCTGCGGGTACGCCTTCTCGGTTTGCCATGGTATTTTTAGTCCAACTAAGTCTGAATTTTGATATCTCTTAAAGAGATTCATCATCTGGATTTTCTCCTGAAGTCAGTTGGTGTCTTCCTCTTTTGGAAGTTGCGCCATTGACTTAAAGTCCTCTGGACGCGAGTATAGTAGACTTAGGCACCTGGCCGCAGGCTTTGCATATAGAGCTCGCGTCTTGAGGCTGTTGACTTAGGAGAATCTCAACTCAGACCGGAGGTCTCAGGCCTGAATCTTGCAACTCCTGTTCATCCAACAGGGAGACGATAATTTTCGCGTCTGATTCTCTTTGCGTCTTGTATCTCAGACATGGATGTAGAACTAGATCGCATTCAAATTCTGTGTATATTACAGCTTTGATTAGCGTCTGTTTCTGCCGCCGCAGAAGTTTAGTTTGCTGCGCGGGTCATTCCTGCGTCTGAAGTCCTCAGCAATAGCTGCGTCTGTCACTTAATTTTTTCTGTTGAAGTATACTAAGCTTCAGATGTTCTAATTTTGTTGCTCCTTGCAGGTAGGCTTGATCATCCTTTTTCATGTTCGCTGGGCCCTTGGGAGAATATATCGGTCAGCGAACTTGGTCGATGGTCGTCCACAGGAGAAGAAGTCATGACTCCTGTCTTCAGGAGATGGGGACCGACCCTCGCCAAGATCTCTTTGGATTCAATGCACCAGTCATGCTTCTTGGCATGGCATGGTCAGAGTGAGGATGGCGGCGGGGGTAGCGGTGGATATAGTGGTGGGTAGCATCCCCTGTGAGGTCTCAAAACCTCCTCTTTACCCCAGAAGTGACATCGAGGAAAGCTCTATGCTCACTGGATGACCTTCTGGTGGAAGAGATGTTCATCAACGAGGGGGTCGTATCCGCCACTTCGGATGGTCAGGTAGGATCAGAAGATTCTGCTGCCTTTCGACCTCAAGAAACACCATTGTTCTCGATCAACCAGAGACTTCTTCGATGTTTACATCATGCATCGTGGTGCGACCAGCTTCTGATCGTTGCACAATGTCCGATCCTACTTTGGCGCCCTTCCAAACATCCTGTACTTGGAATTGTATGCAGCTTTGAGGAGTGAGTGCAACCTCTGAGAGAGAGAGGGACTTCTTTGTACTCCTTAACTGTAACACTCAATCTCATTGTATAAGAGAGCGTTTTGTATCACTTTTATATGCCTGGATATAAATAAAAGTGACACTTTTCTTTTCGTCTCTTCTATTGTCTTGAACTTTTTTGTTTTTTAGTCAGACGCATAGAAGCAAAGGATCTTTGGCTTGTCAAAACTATGATGAAAATTTTAACAAGTCCAATTTTGTGGAGAAAAGATCCTATTTTAGGAACCCCACAACGCTGTCAGAGGTGTGATATTAACTTGACAGAGATAAGATAATTTTGGTGGGCCTGCCACTTTATAAAAAGAAAGTGACAGGTTGAATTGGTACCCCCAGGGAAGATGAGCTTTTATCAAAGGTTTACGCTCAACTGGAGAGTTGATGAAAACACTGTTAACGGTGTAATGTTAACCTAACAATGTTTTTTGGGTAGACTTGTTGTTCTGTTGAGGAGAATAACAAGTGAGACTAGACTCGCGGGGAATCTAGGAAAATCTTTACCGTTAGAGGTGTGATATTAACTTAACGGGTTGAATGAAGTCTTGTCAGAAGTATGATGTTAACTTAACAAGAATGTAAGTCAGAGGTGTGATATTAACTTGACTCAGAAGCATTTCAGTTTTCGCCCAGGAAAGCTGAAAGTGTCACTGTCATAGGTGTAATGTTTAACTTGACAATGAGGGTAATGCTAGAGGTGTAATTTTGAACTTGGCATTAGTCATCTCGACTTCAACGAGGAAGTCCGAGGAAAAGTCATGGTCATAAGTATATTGTTGAACTTGGCGATGACCTGGATGCTAGAGGTGTAGTGTTAAACTTAGCATCATTCATTTCAGCTTCGATATGGAAGTCTGAAGGAAGGTGACTGTCAGAGGTGTGATGTTAACTTGACAGAAACTCGGTGTACTGTTTAGAAGTATAATGTTAACTTAACAGTAATTTGTCAGAGGTGTGGTATTAACTTGACAGAAATTGATTTGCGATATGAGCAATTTGAGGACCTGTCATTCTATTGATGAGAATTGACAAGTGGGGTTTAAAAAAAATATGTCAGAGGTATAGTGTTAACTTGACAAATTTGGATTTGCGATATGAGCAATTTTGAAGACTTGCCATTCTATTGATGAGAATTGGCAAGTGGAGTTTGAAGTGCCAGAGGTATAGTGTTAACTTGGCGACGACTGTATTTCATAGACCTACCATTCTGTGGATGAGAATTGGTAAGGGATTTTGGAGGGGAGAGTGGAGTCAAGTCCACTTAGGATTTTTAGCAAACCCTCAGCTATCAACGGATTTGAGGTGCCTTTACCAACTACCGTTTGAGTTGGGCTAGCCATGCTATTCCCCTCAGCATGATGAGTTGTCGAAGATTTATGTTGGGCTTAGAAGCCAACATTTTCCTCTATCCTTAGCCGTCGGAGGCGTCGGATGTTTTAATGAAGAAACTCTTCTTGTTTTGATCAGAGGTTTACTTTTAACTTGATCGGTGGAAGAATACTATCTAAGGATAGTATTTCTTCAGGAATCTGCCATTGATCGGCATCATGAGTGTATCGCCATTTGAAGTTATGAGGCGATATGATCCATTTGAGTAGACTGACTCTACTACGAATGGTCCTTCCCATTTAGGTTGGAATTTTCCTTTCGTCTTGTGCGTCATCACCATGGGTCTTCTGACGGCTAAGACAAGGTCGCCTTTCTTGAAAGTTCGCACTTTGACTTTCTTGTTGAAGGCTCTGGTAATCCGGGCTTGGTAAAGCTCGATTTGTTGTTGGGCCTGCAGACGTTTGTCATCCAAGGCTTCCAATTCTTGGAGTCGCTGTCGATGCTTCTCCTCTGTTGTCATCTCCGCTGTCAGGGCGACGCGTAGAGATGGAATTTGGATTTCGAGTGGAAGGACGGCTTCGCACCCGTATACCAAAGAAAATGGCGTAGCTTTAGTCGGGGTTCGGACAGTTGTGCGATAAGCCCATAAGCATTCACCTAGCTTGTCATCCCAGTCACGTTGACTTTTCGAGACGAATTTCTTGAGAAGCTTGCCAATGGTCTTGTTGAAAGCTTCTGCGAGGCTGTTAGCGGCGGGGTAGTATGCCATTGAGGACACACTCTGGATTCTGAACTTGGCGCAGAATCTCTGGAAAGCCTGACTGATGAACTGGGGTCCGTTGTTGTGGACAATTCGCCGAGGTACCCCAAAACGGTAAATGACGTGATGTTTCACGAATTTGATCACATCAGATGATTTCACCTCCTTCAAAGGGATGGCCTCAGCCCATTTGGAGAAGTAATCAGTTATTGCCAAAATAAACCGATGTCCTTTTGATGATGGAGGGCTGATAGGGCCAACCACATCCATCCCCCACATTTCAAATGGCCAAGTAGAAGCCGTGGAGTGAAGGTAGCCTGGTGCTTGATGGATGAAATCGCCATGTACTTGGCAGGCGTGACATCTTTTGGCATAGGTGATGGCGTCAGCGATCATCTTGGGCCAATAATATCCCAGTCTTTAGAGTTGGTATGCAAGTTTTGGGCCAGGCTGATGGGCTCCACACATGCCGTCATGGGCTTCTTTCAATACCTCCTGTGCCTCATTTTGTGAAAGGCAGCGAAGCAAGATCCCATCTTGCGATCGACGATACAGTGTTCGCGTAATCGCATTATAGTAGTATTTGGGGGCTTTCCTTCGAATGGCAGCCGCTTCTTTGGTGTCTTCAGGCAGGATGCCATATAGGACATAATTAATGTAGGGAATCGCCAGTCTCTAGGCTCTGGACCGTTGACAATTCCAGCGCTTCTTTGCTTTGAGAATCTCCCTTTGACTCCTGATAGTCCTTGAGAGCAATTCTCGGGCAATACAGGTTGTGGCTGTAGACGAATATCTTCTCCATTGCTCCAGCTGAAAGAGCTAAGGAGGCCGCGAGGGATGCGAGTGCATCTGCATGCGCATTTTGCCTGCGCGGTATATGATCGATGTAGAAGTTTGTGAACCTCTCGGCCATGTGGATATTGGCGTTGTAGTAGGGTACTAGGTCCTCATGTCTGACTTCGTACTCCCCGCGAACTTGGCTGACGATGAGTTTAGAGTCGCCGTATGCCTCGAGATTTTTAACGCCAATCTCATCGGCGAACTGCATCCCAATCAAAAGAGCGTTGTACTCCGCTACATTGTTGGAGCAAGATTCGTTAAGCGAAATGGCTCGGGGAATCACATAATTCTGTGGGGAGACGAGTACTACTCCTACCCCTGCTACTAGGTGTCCTTTTGGGCTTGTTCTTGATGCACCGTCAAAGAAGAGTTGCCACACTTGACTTTCAAACGATGTCTGAGTCAAACAGGCTTCGGCCACTTCATCTAGGAGATCCTCGTAGAGTTTGGTTGCCCTCGGATCTGGGTGCTCAGCTAGGAAATCCACCACCGCTTGTCCCTTAATAGCCTTTTGTGGTAAAAAGTGCATCTCATATTGGGATAGCAATATGTAATACCCCGTTCCCGGAATACGTACTTAGTTGCGTATTCAGTTTTTCGATCGTATTTTTCGATTTACTTCCTGAATTTGACCGATTTTAATTTTAAATATCATTTTCTAATATTATATATTTTCTATGATTTTCTGGAATTTTCCTGATTTAAATGAAAATCTTCAAAACCGGTGTCGGCCAGTGCCGCTGACCGATTCCCGGATTTTTAATTTGCAATCGGATTTGAAATTCTAGAAAGTCCTTTAGGCATTATTTCTTAGAATCGTATTTCTTACCTAAATACTTTTTCTGGGAATTTTATGATTTTATGAAAATTCCACCGGAGTCGGTAGCTAACTGATTCCGGGATTTTTAGTTTTAAAACTATAAATTATTTCTCCAAGCGAATTTCACCATGAGTCTTAGAATATTATTCTTGATTTTTGGTAAATTTTGCGAGTCGTTCCGAGATACTTGATTTCGGGACGATTTCGGTATTTTTCGAAATGTTTTCCGTATCCTCGACTCAACCCGGAAATTAGTCTTTTTCAACATTTTCATTTTTTGTCCAAGAAATATCTTCTCTTTTAAATTCTTTTCCTTTTTCCTTTTTCCTTATTTCTCTTCCTTCCTCCACAATCCACAAGAATTCCATTTTCCAAAATTCCAACAATTCCAAAATTCCATTTTCTTCCACACACTTCCACCAACTCTCCACCACAAATATCTCCACCTCACCCCTCATCTTGGCAAGCCATGATTGGCTAGGAGAGACACCTCATCCTCTCCCATTTGCAAAACCCCCCTCTCTTCTATCTTATTTGCATCTCCTTTACAAATCCAAACCCTATATAAACTTTCCTTTTCATTTCTACTTCCTTTTTTCACTTCACTTCACCAAAGAAATAGCCTCCACCTAATTCCTTCTTCATCAACATCACCAAGGCCTTCATCTCCACCTCAACCACGATAACTTTTGGATTGTGATCGTCCGTAATATCGCCGTGGAATCATTTGGTGATATTTGTCGACACGACCTTTTCGGAACTCGTAAAGCTTCAATTAACCATTCCTAGTGAGTATTTTTACTCACCAAGACTCATACAATTCTTAGTATGTTTATGTTTCCATATCTTGTACATTTGGGTCTTTAAATCATGTTATTTGACTATCAAACACAACCATCAGATTCTGTTCTGAACTCTGTTTTCAGACCACGATTAGTCGACTTGACCTAAGGACTAGTCGACTTGAAACCCTTAGTTGGAACGTAACCTTTTCTAGAACACAGTTTTAGTCGACTTAGGTTATTTATTAGTCGACTAGAAATCTCGATTAGTCGACTACTCCCTTGACCCTAGTCGACTAACTTTTCCTGAATCAGAAACCCAACTCTCTGTTACACAGTTTTAGTCGACTTAGAGTGTCTGTTAGTCGACTTGAAGTTACTGTTATCGACTACTCTTTCCATCCTAGTCGACTAACTTTTCCTGAAACCAGATTCAACTCTCTGGAACCCAGTTTTAGTCGACTAGATCATACTGTTAGTCGACTAGAGACCACTATTAGTCGACTACCCCATCTATCATAGTCGACTAACTTTGGCTGTCTGTTATAGTTAATTACTATCTTAAGTGTGGATCTTATACTTAGTTCATGTATTGTATATTGTGCTTCATGACTTGTTAATGAACCATTTCACCCTCTTATCATGCTATCTATTAAACCAAGGCATGATACACTTGACCTCTTGATTATCACATTAAGGGAATGTAGTACCTGATCTCTTGTTATGTACTCCAGTTATGATTCTTGTTATGACTTGTTATGATCCTGCTCATTCCCTTAATCTGATAATTATGTTAATAAACCATAAAAAGGACAACTTGTATGGGGAATGGGAGGAAGTGATGGATGCCGGAATGATACCTTGCTTATAGTAATGGAATAAAATATTGACGATTCGTGTTAGTGGGACTAAGGGCCCACAGAAGATGCGTGTTAGGGGGACTTAGGGCCTCCAAACTGGTCCCAGGTGTATGGGAACTACTATAAGAAGTGATATCAGTTCTCCATCTACTTCCGTTAACAACCCTCGACTAGCTTATATATGGATGTATGTGAGTTGGGATATATACCGAGACACATACCTAGATATATGGGTCAGACGAGTAATAATAATAAGCGGTACCTTTTGTAACTCTTGTTATGCTTGTTATGACTTTCTTTATGTACCCCTGTCATGTCATGTTACTTGTTCCTGTTATGATTCTTGTTATTCCTTTTATATCTGTTATGCGTTCCTGTTATAACCTCTTTATTACTCCGTTGTATATGTTTGGCTTACGATGATGTGAGATAAAGGTATATAGATGAGGGTTTCCTTGTTTGGATTATTCCTTCGACGTACTAGTCTCATAAAGCCGTAATCTAAGTTTATACTTTGTCTTTCCAACTTTAACTCATTATGCTTCCATCTCCTACTGGTTGATATTTATTATACTGTTCTAACTCTCCTATTCTTGTCGCTTTGCCATTTGGCTATAGCCTGTTCATTGTTGGGAGGTCCTGACTCCCTTGGATTTGTATGTTCAGGTTCCGAAGCTTGGATCGAAGTGGAACCATCCACAGAGGATCAAGCTTTTCTTAGTGAGCAGGCAGACTAGTTCCTGTTCTTTTGTGCCAAACTTCTCTCTTTGACTCACGGGGTCTTCATCTAACTCGTGAGCCTTTTGTGTCCTTATTGTATATTGTACTTTTGGACTTGGTTGTGATAAAAGACATATGTAATGTGTAATAGTTTATCATATCCTGTGATAGCTTTGTATTTGTACTTTTAAGTTGGCATATGAATGAATACCACGCTTTGTTGTACTCTGATCCTTGTTGTACTTATGCTTAGCGTATATACGTGGGGGCACTTTCTGACCGGCGTATATACGTCGCAGTGACGTCCCCGTATCCGTGGGATCGGGGCGTTACAGGATGGTATCAGAGCAAAGGCTCTCACTCCTATAGTACAATCAAGCAGCAAATTCTAGTAATTTGCTATTGCCAACTACAATGTACAAAGTTATCTAGTCCTTCTAGATTCCTTCTTGAGTCCTTCTTGATTCCTTCAATGTATCCATTATGTCCTAAAATCCTTCCATTTTTCCAGCTCTTTCCAGTCATCTTTCACCGACTAGGTATGGATAGAAGATCGGGTCGTAACAACTCTGGGCAAGTATCGAATGGACCCGCGGGAGAGAATGTGGATATTCTGAGGGTTATCCAGATGATGATGGAGAATCAGCAACAACAGACAGAACTCCTCCGGCGAGAGTTAGCGGCTCCTAAGGGACAGAGGCTGGGAAACATATCAGATTTCAGACGGCTGCAGCCAGCCATATTCACGGGTGAAGAGAAACCCCTGGATGCTGAACAATGGCTGACCGACACCTCAGACCTGTTGAATGCAGCCCGAGTTCCAAAGGAAAATCAAGTGGAGGTTGCCAAAATTCAATTGAAGGATGTAGCTAGAACTTGGTGGCTAGCTGAGGAAGCCAGATTGGAGAAACCTGTCACTTGGGACACATTCTCCAAGAGCTTCTATAGCAGATTCTTTCCTGCCACAGCTCAGAAAGACATGGAAGAGCAGTTCATCAGGCTTCAGCAAGGGAATCGGTCTGTGGATGAGTATGCCGCGGAATTTCTTAGACTTAGCCGCTTTGCTCCATACATGGTGACTGATGAGGAGAAGCGGGCAAGTAGATTCCAGCAGGGCCTACAGATGGACATCCAAGTATTCTTAATGCCCCAGCAGCTGAAGACTTATTCTGAAGTCCTCACCATAGCTCGAGAAGTGGAGCGTGGATTGGAGAAGAAGAGATTGACCCTGTTAAGGAACCAGGCCAAGAAGAGGCCTTTTCAGTTGATGGATGAGGAAGATGCAGTTAGGGCAACCCATGGCCCGATGATCAAGCGACCATTACCTCCTCTTCCGCAGATAGTATGCAATTTCTGCCACAGACCCGGACATTATAAGAGAGATTGTCGAATGGCCAATGGACAATGTTTGGCATGTGGGACAGGGAGACATACGGTAAAGGATTGCCCATTCAGAAGGGTAGGGAATATTGCACCAGTTAGACCAGCACCTCCAGCCCCTGCACTTCCAGCCCCAGCACTTCCAGCTCCCCCACTGAGGAGGAACCCAGAACCTGTGGACCGTAGAGCTCCATTTCCACCCCAACAGTACGATCATCCTCAGAGAGGAATGAGACCTAGAGCAGATCAGGGTAGAGGTCAAGTTTACATCATGGCAGCAGAAACATAAAATGATGCAGCAGAATGTGAAGATCAGTATCCAGATCAGGAACCTTAAGGATATCATGGTAACTGTTACCCCTGATCTTGTATTGAGTTAGTTATCTTTCTAATATTTCCCTTATCATTCTCTCATTGTTCATCCTAGTCCTTCCTGTGTTCATCTTAACCCTGTTTTGGTTTTTCGTAGCTTTTGATTTCACCCTTGTCCCTCTTTGTGTTCAATTTACCCCTTAACAAAATTGCGAGGACGCAATTTTTTATAAGGTGGGTGGATTGTAATACCCCGTTCCCGGAATACGTACTTAGTTGCGTATTCAGTTTTTCGATCGTATTTTTCGATTTACTTCCTAAATTTGACCGATTTTAATTTTAAATATCATTTTCCAATATTATATATTTTCTATGATTTTCTGGAATTTTCCTGATTTAAATGAAAATCTTCAAACCGGTGTCGGCCAGTGCCGCTGACCGATTCTCGGATTTTTAATTTGCAATCGGATTTGAAATTCTAGAAAGTCCTTTAGGCATTATTTCTTAGAATCGTATTTCTTACCTAAATACTTTTTCTGGGAATTTTATGATTTTATGAAAATTCCACCGGAGTCGGTAGCTAACTGATTCCGGGATTTTTAGTTTAAAACTATAAATTATTTCTCCAAGCGAATTTCACCATGAGTCTTAGAATATTATTCTTGATTTTTGGTAAATTTTGCGAGTCGTTCCGAGATACTTGATTTCGGGACGATTTCGGTATTTTTCGAAATGTTTTCCGTATCCTCGACTCAAACCCGGAAATTAGTCTTTTTCAACATTTTCATTTTTTGTCCAAGAAAATATCTTCTCTTTTAAATTCTTTTCCTTTTTTCTTTTTCCTTATTTCTCTTCCTTCCTCCACAATCCACAAGAATTCCATTTTCCAAAATTCCAACAATTCCAAAATTCCATTTTCTTCCACACACTTCCACCAACTCTCCACCACAAATATCTCCACCTCACCCCTCATCTTGGCAAGCCATGATTGGCTAGGAGAGACACCTCATCCTCTCCTATTTGCAAAAACCCCCTCTCTTCTATCTTATTTGCATCTCCTTTACAAATCCAAACCCTATATAAACTTTCCTTTTCATTTCTACTTCCTTTTTTCACTTCACTTCACCAAAGAAATAGCCTCCACCTAATTCCTTCTTCATCAACATCACCAAGGCCTTCATCTCCACCTCAACCACGACAACTTTTGGATTGTGATCGTCCGTAATATCGCCGTGGAATCATTTGGTGATATTTGTCGACACGACCTTTTCGGAACTCGTAAAGCTTCAATTAACCATTCCTAGTGAGTATTTTTACTCACCAAGACTCATACAATTCTTAGTATGTTTATGTTTCCATATCTTGTACATTTGGGTCTTTAAATCATGTTATTTGACTATCAACACAACCATCAGATTCTGTTCTGAACTCTGTTTTCAGACCACGATTAGTCGACTTGACCTAAGGACTAGTCGACTTGAAACCCTTAGTTGGAACGTAACCTTTTCTAGAACACAGTTTTAGTCGACTTAGGTTATTTATTAGTCGACTAGAAATCTCGATTAGTCGACTACTCCCTTGACCCTAGTCGACTAACTTTTCCTGAATCAGAAACCAACTCTCTGTTACACAGTTTTAGTCGACTTAGAGTGTCTGTTAGTCGACTTGAAGTTACTGTTAGTCGACTACTCTTTCCATCCTAGTCGACTAACTTTTCCTGAAATCAGATTCCAACTCTCTGGAACCCAGTTTTAGTCGACTAGATCATACTGTTAGTCGACTAGAGACCACTATTAGTCGACTACCCCATCTATCCTAGTCGACTAACTTTGGCTGTCTGTTATAGTTAATTACTATCTTAAGTGTGGATCTTATACTTAGTTCATGTAATTGTATATTGTGCTTCATGACTTGTTAATGAACCATTTCACCCTCTTATCATGCTATCTATTAAACCAAGGCATGATACACTTGACCTCTTGATTATCACATTAAGGGAATGTAGTACCTGATCTCTTGTTATGTACTCCAGTTATGATTCCAGTTATGATTCTTGTTTTGACTTGTTATGATCCTGCTCATTCCCTTAATCTGATAATTATGTTAATAAACCATAAAAAGGACAACTTGTATGGGGAATGGGAGGAAGTGATGGATGCCGGAATGATACCTTGCTTATAGTAATGGAATAAAATATTGACGATTCGTGTTAGTGGACTAAGGGCCCACAGAAGATGCGTGTTAGGGGGACTTAGGGCCTCCAAACTGGTCCCAGGTGTATGGGAACTACTATAAGAAGTGATATCAGTTCTCCATCTACTTCCGTTAACAACCCTCGACTAGCTTATATATGGATGTATGTGAGTTGGGATATATACCGAGACACATACCTAGATATATGGGTCAGACGAGTAATAATAATAAGCGGTACCTTTTGTAACTCTTGTTATGCTTGTTATGACTTCCTTTATGTACCCCTGTCATGTCATGTTACTTGTTCCTGTTATGATTCTTGTTATTCCTTTTATATCTGTTATGCGTTCCTGTTATAACCTCTTTATTACTCCATTGTATATGCTTGGCTTACGATGATGTGAGATAAAGGTATATAGATGAGGGTTTCCTTGTTTGGATTATTCCTTCGACGTACTAGTCTCATAAAGCCGTAATCTAAGTTTATACTTTGTCTTTCCAACTTTAACTCATTATGCTTCCATCTCCTACTGGTTGATATTTATTATACTGTTCTAACTCTCCTATTCTTGTCGCTTTGCCATTTGGCTATAGCCTGTTCATTGTTGGGAGGTCCTGACTCCCTTGGATTTGTATGTTCAGGTTTCGAAGCTTGGATCGAAGTGGAACCATCCACAGAGGATCAAGCTTTTCTTAATGAGCAGGCAGACTAGTTCCTGTTCTTTTGTGCCAAACTTCTCTCTTTGACTCACGGGGTCTTCATCTAACTCGTGAGCCTTTTGTGTCCTTATTGTATATTGTACTTTTGGACTTGGTTGTGATAAAAGACATATGTAATGTGCAATAGTTTATCATATCCTGTGATAGCTTTGTATTTGTACTTTTAAGTTGGCATATGAATGAATACCACGCTTTGTTGTACTCTGATCCTTGTTGTACTTATGCTTAGCGTATATACGTGGGGGCACTTTCTGACCTGCGTATATACGTCGCAGTGACGTCCCCGTATCCGTGGGATCGGGGCGTTACACAATATGGCCCATTTTGCCAGCCGCCGTTCAATGATGAAGGCTTAGTCATAAGTAACCTCAGGGGGTTGACTTTTGATATGACGTTTATAGTTTGGCCTACCAGATAGTGTCGCATTTTCTGAATGGCGAACACTAATGCCAAACATTCCTTCTTGATCGGATTATACCGATGTTCGGCTCCGATCATTGTTCTACTCAGATAGTAGACCGCTTTTTCTCGTCCTTGATCATCATTCTGGGCTAGTAGAGCTCCTAAAGAATGATCCATTGCTCGGACGTATATCAGGAAAGGTTTTTCGGATATCGGAGCTGCAAGGACTGGTGGTTGGGTGAGGTATTGCTTGATTTCCTCAAATGCTTGTTGGCAAGCGTCATCCTAAATGAACGAGACACCCTTCTTCATTAACTTAGCGAAGAGTTGGCATCTTCCGTAGAGGTTTGAGATGAACCTGAGGATGTACGCCAATCGTCCTTGCAAACCCCTGAGTTCCTTGAGATTTCTCGGAGGTTGCATCTCCTGGATAGCGCGAACCTTTTCTGGGTCCAAATGGATTCTGGTGGAGGTTACAATGAATCCTAAGAATTTACCACTGGCCACCCCCAGGAAGGACTTGGTGGGATTCATCTTTAATTGATGAGCTCGCATGATGTCAAAGACCACCTTCAGGTCAGCTATGTGATCACCCTTAGCGTGACTTTTCACCACAATATCATCAACATAACATTCCACCGTTTTGCGCATTTGCCGCTGGAAAATGGCGTTCATGGCCCTTTGATATGTTGCCCCCGCATTCTTCAGTCCGAAGGGCATGACGGTATAGCAGTAGACCCCCAATGGTGTCCTGAAGGAGGTGTGCTTTTCGTCGTCAGGATACATTTTGATTTGATTGTATCCTGAGAACCCGTCCATGAAGGACATTCGTTCGAATCCACAAGTATTGTTAATCATGACGTCTGTGATTGGCAATGGGAATTCGTCTTTGGGACAAGCCTCGTTTAGATCACGGAAGTCGATGCAGATCCAGATCTTTCCGTTTTTCTTAGCAACGGGGACGATGTTGGCTACCGAATCGGGATGTTGCTCTTCCCTGATGAAGCCAGAATCGATGAGCTTTCTGATTTCTGATTGAATTGCCTCCATTATTTCTGGACGGAACCGTCGCTGTTGTTGTTTGACAGGCTTTATGTCCGGATTGATGTTGAGGCGGTGCATAGCCACTTGAGGATCAAGTCCAGGCATGTCTTCGTAATTCCAAGCGAAGACATCTTTATACTCTTGAACAAGAGATATTAGATCCTTTTTCTCCAACGGTGACAGGCCGTCGCTTATGAAGATGGGCTTAGGATTAGCCTCTTCCCCCAGATTGATC
The DNA here is from genome assembly GCA_038442645.1 of Agave tequilana. Lineage (NCBI taxonomy): Eukaryota > Viridiplantae > Streptophyta > Magnoliopsida > Asparagales > Asparagaceae > Agave > Agave tequilana. The sequence continues at coordinate 40,050 of JAVJIF010013985.1, read as the reverse complement.
TGAACAATCTTGTCTTCTGTGGGTGGCTCTCGCTGTTCAAAGCGGGTATCCCAGAGAGTATTTAAATGTTTGATCCAAGGATCCGTATCGGACTGGATCATTTCTTCATCTTCGTTTTTTAGGTGGCTTGTTGAAACCATATTCACTGAAAGTTCCCCGAAGATGTTGCCGACGCTGACATCTGACTCCCACGATGACATGCCTGAAGAGTTTTTATGGCCTGATGACCCTCCAGAATCAGAGGCTGATGGAGCCGGAGTTGATACATAGCCCAACCCCCTGCGAGTCTGATGATAATAATTGGGTGCTTTTCCTTTCGGCACAAGGATCGAAGTAGCGTTCTCCTTCCTTTGCCAAAGTTCAGCCCGGGTCCGCTTGTTACGTCATACCCCATGTATTTCATCATTCTGAGTGCTTTTGGTTCATAATGACCGAACTGAGGGGATTCCTGCTCGCTTTCTGATTCTTCATGAGTCATTGGTTCGGATTCAATTTGTCCGAAAAGAATTGGTCTTTGGCCTTTTCTTTTTGCTGGAACCATGAATATTGATTGTTGCGCATCGCCGACATTTCGACATGTTCCGAAGGACGATTTCACTGGTACATGCAATGATGTCAAAGCATCCATTGCCGACCAGAGATCGTCATCTACGTCGGTACTAGTGTCTGACGGCATTGAATCAGAAGCAAACATAGAAAAATACGCCAGATCTAAATTTTCATTAATATACCATCCGCCTACATCATCGGCGGAGGTATTATCAACATCGGGCTTATTACTGCCCGTTACAGGTGGATCTAGCTCCCACACACACTCATCTTCTTCCAACTCGGTGTCGGCTTCATTGCCAGAGTTTGGTTCCTCTGGTTGCGGGATTTCATCTGCTTCCACAGAGTCCTGGTACAGGAGGAAATCTGTGAAATAATTCTCGACTCCCTTGAATGGATGCCTTTCGGCAATCAACGTTCGCACCTTTCTACTCCTGTCAATGTATTTCATAACCTGGTGGAGGGTAGAGGGAATGATAGAATTGCGATGAATCCAAGGTCGTCCCAGCAGTAGATTGTAGGAAGTGTCGGCGTCGATGACGTAGCATGTCACTTCCGACTTCAGATCTCCGATCTGGCATTTGAGCTTGACCTTCCCCATTGGGCGGGTACTATTGGCGTTGAACCCATAGATGGTTGTCTAGGTAGGGCTCAAACGATGAGTAGGAATGCCCACATGTTGCATGACCCGGTGAGGCATGATGCTTAACGCGGACCCTGGATCCACCTGAATGCGTTCACTTCAGATGATCCAATATACCCTGCGAAGTAAAGGGTCGATCATGCTTCCCTTTGACTTGCATATCATCTGCCGTGAAGGTGATGCAGGGAATATTTTGGGAGGCGTGGAGGCAATCCTCTACATCTTCCTCCTTCGGTAGCTAGGTCATGAAGAGCTCAGCATTAGCCAGAGCTTCTTGTAGAGCTTCTCTGGTCGACTTTGATAATCTGAGAAGCTCATAAAGAGTAATCCGCGCCGGGATGTTGGCTAACTGAGCCAGGACATCAAAGCGGTAAGGTGTCGTGGACCCTTCCGCTATGTCTTTTGAAAGAACTCGGGAAAACTGAAGTTCTTTCTGTTTCTCCCCGGGTTGCTTCGTGGAGGGTTTGGCTGGCTCTGCAGTGGGTCTTGGAGGAGTTACCGCCGTTTCACCATACATTTTCAAATATGGCTCCCCCGAACGGGTTTCTGCCACCAGCTGACTGGGTTCTGCGGCCAGAACTATTGTCTCCTCTTCTGAGTCGGTTAGCGAGGGAATATCAGTTTCCGCTTCTCGAGAAAAGGCACACACCACGTTGCAGGATGAAGCCTTTGCTTTGCCTTTGGACTTCCTGCTGGTTACAGTAGTCCATTGCTGGCCATCAATAAGGTCGGGATGAACCCACATGACTTCTCCCCGAGGTGTGGGAACAGGAACCAAGCCCTTTTCTTGCTGCTGGTGAGGGTCTGTGTTGACCATTCTCAGCTCTCCTCTTGGGATAGGGACTACTCCAGAGGGTGTTGGGGGTTGTCTCCCAAACTGGAGAACTGACGTCATATTAGCCGTCACCTTCTTCTACTCTGGTCGGAGTTTCAATACCTCCGCGTCAATCAGGGCCTGAAGGATGTCTTTGAAGACATAACAGCTCTTGGTAGGGTGTCCCAACATCCTGTGGTACATGCAGTAGCTGGGATTGTCGGTTTTACCGACTTCCTCGGGGCGCCTAGCTTCAGGAAGCTTCAGTCATTGCTCTTGTTGAGTTATTTGAAGAGCGAGTCGACATGTTCATCCTTGAAGGAATACTGCTTGTTGGCCCGTGGTTGGCTTGAAGAGCCACTTCCCTTGACCGGTTGAGGTTTGACAGGGGACTTGGTCTCTGCTGCCAAGTTATCCTTCCTTCTTATTTGGACGGATGTGTCTGGCGCGCGCCTTGATGACCTCTCAGGCCTGGGTTTGTTTTCTTCCGCTCTGACGTGGGCGACAATCTCCTTAGCCTGTTCACCTTGTTGGACTAATTGCTTCCAGGTGCGGCTTTCAGCAACTCCTATTTGAGCAAGGAGTGAGGTTTGGAGATTGTGGCGGCATGTTTCCACCAGGGTAACCTGGGTCATACCGCTCGGACATCGGAGTGCCACGTTCCGAAATCTTTCCACGAAAGACTTAACGGACTCTCCCTTTCGCTGCTTGGTGGCTAAAAGGGTAGGCATGTTGACCTCCGAATCATCTTCAAAGAAGCGTGTTAAGAAAAGCTTCTCCAAATCACCCCAGTTCTTGATGGAACCTTCTGGGAGCTTCATGAACCATTCAAAGGCCAGCCCTTTTAGGGTGCCGATGAATAAACGCGCCAGGATGGCGTCGTTATCTACCACATTCCCAGTTTGGGACTTGAAATAGTAGATGTGTTGGTTCGGTGAACCTTTCCCATCAAATGCTTGGAGGGCTGGAGCCTTGAACTTGGGCGGGTATGGAACCAGGTCCCATTCGGCTGGATATGGGCAGACCACTCCTGCCTCTTAGAGACCTTTCCGATTGGTAAGGGCTTCAAGGCGTTGCTCCAACTGATTCATTCTTTTAGAATGAACCTTTTCCTGGTCTTGATCGTTCTTTTCCTGCGACGAGGATTTAGACGAACCAGAGGTGGGTTGCTCTTTCTTCTCGGAGTGTTCGGAAGATGAGCTTTCTCCCTCTTTTCATTTGCCCTTAGACTTTCTAGGGAGAGATTTCCTCCTGTCTTCGAACAACTGTGCGAGCATCTGCTTGAGAGAGTCGATGGATTCTTGCTGAGCACGAATCATCTCGAGTTGTTCCTTCTGGACCTGGGCTTGCAGCTCCAAGTGCTTAGCGGTCTCCTCAGGAGTGCTCGTCATGTATGTGAAGGCCTCTTTCTCTATAGAAGAGTTTGAGGCCTGCGACTCTGCAATGGCAGAGTGCGAGTCATTAATCTCAATACCCCGGGCTAGGGCATTGTAGTTGATCGGGGGAATGGCCCCGGTCCGGGCGCGAGTGTGTCGGTACACTCCTTCCGGTTCAGAGTCAGACTCATCGGAGCTGACTACAGGCTGTTTTCCCCTGCTCCTGCTCGCCATGTTAGCAGTGAGCTCTGGATACTCAGTGTCAGAGAAGATCCTCCGCCTGTAAGAGCGTCTTCTTTTGGCTGATGGGGGAATCAGGGTCAGCTGTCTAACTAAGGACTGCTGGTTCGCGCCTGAACCGCAACGGCACTCAGAGAGCATGGAGATGAGCCGTTGGCAGCAACATGATGAAGTGGTTTGATTAGCACTTCTTTTCTTTGTCAAGTAATCCCTTAGATCTATGGGAAGAGGATCGAAGAGATTAGCCTCGCAACTTCGAGGGCGGGAGGCATCCTTGCGCTGTATAGCTTGGACGCAGGATTCAGAGACGCGGTTCTCGCGTCGCAGCTTTAGGACGTGTGACTGGCGTCTCTGCTGAGAGGAGACGCGGCTGTCGCGTTGCTGCTTGGTACGTCGGGACAGGGACGCTTGAGAGAGAGCGGGCTGCTGGGCCCTATGCCTAAGGGTGCGTGCCTCTTGAACTTGACGAGGCGCGCAAGCTTCGCCTTGGCGTCTGGTGAGTAGGGTTTCAGAGGAACTAATTTGGGGAGTCTTGTATTTGGGCCGCCAAACGCGGACTTCGCGTGCTGGATGCGGCGCAGCCAAGACGCCAGTTTGAACCTTGCGCCCTGCCTCAGTTGGACGATCAGAAGTTCCAACTTGCAGCTGATGCGCACGCCTCCTCTGTCGGCGCTCAGCGTTTCGGTTGCGTCGCAGAGGTGGAGAGAAACCTACGACGGCTTGGTGTTGAGGGAGAAGATGAACTGGCTGGATACCAGAGGGCTTGACCACGCGGGTCTCCTGAGAGACGTTGGCGCGTGTACCACACATGGCGCGATTGGCCACGACATCTTTTACAGCAGTTGCGCCTGAGGCCACGCGGGTCTCCTGAGAGACGTTGGCGCGTGTGTCACGCTTGGCGCAGTTGGCCGCAACACCCTTCACAGCAGCCGCGCCTGAGAGAGTCTCAGAGCGGGTTTCGGGGCAAGTCCCCGTAGAGACCCTGCGACAGACGCGGGTCTTTGGGCTCTTAGAGCCGGAAGAGAGAAACTCTTCATACTTTGCCTGGTCGAACTCGACGACAAGAGATTTGACCATCTTCCCCTTATAGAGGACGTCATCTTGCGCCATGATTTGTTCGTCAGTGACAAATGTAGTCCCCAGCGGAGTCGCCATCTCTTGTATGCGTCGGAAAAAGAGGATTCGACTGTAAAATTCTTTTGATTGGATAGAAAATTATAACAGATCAGTATTCCGACTACAAGGAGGGAGGATGTTGAGTCTTGAATCCTCCCTTTGTTTAAGGCTGGGTTCTTCAAGTGGCGGTGGAGAGTGAATCTTGTTCTCCGTTGACCGGGTGACCGTACCTTCCAGGGATCTCCTCTTCGGATGGTAGATGGAGTAACTCAGCTCTGTCTACCAAACTCTCAAAGAGAAGATAGGCAAAGAGCAACTTGAACACAGCAAGTTCTCTGAAGGGTTTAACTCTCTCTCTCTTTTCTCTCAGGGCTCTTTTCTTCCAAAAATCCTCTGACCGAAAATTTGACCCCTTCTTCATAGCGACGGGGCTATTTATAGGGGTTTCAGGGGCGTACGTGCCTCCTAAAAATACTCCATAATAGGGGCTAACTTTCCCCGTTATGTGGGCCGTGATTGACCCCGAAACCGGGACGGTTACAACTGAGGCGCGGGTGTCAACCCACGCGCCTTGGAGCTGCTGAGACGCGGATTTTGACCTACGCGCCTTGGTGCGGCTGAGACGCAGGTTTCGACCCTCGCGCCTTGGTGCTGCTGAGACGCGGGTTTCGACCCTCGCGCCTTGGTGCTGCTGAGACGCGGCTGTCGAGCCTCGCGCCTTGGTGCTGCTGAGATACGGGTTTCAACCCTCGCGCCTTGATGCTGCTGAGACGCGGCTGTCGAGCCTCGCGCCTTGATGCTGCAGTGTTGGCTGAGACGCGGCCAAAATTAGCTTTGCGTCTAGAACTTGGAATTCTGCTTTTTAATGGCTCGTCTTTTAGTGATTTTTAGACAGCCTACAGGATGTAGTTGGCCCTATCAGCCCACCATCATCAAAAGGACATTGGTTTATTTTAGCCATAACCGATTACTTCTCCAAATGGGCTGAGGCCATTCCTCTGAAGAAGGTAAAGTCATCTGATGTGATCAAATTCGTTAAACGTCACGTCATTTACATTTTGGTGTACCTCGGCGAATCATCTATGACGATGGGCCCCAGTTCATCAGCCAAGCTTTTCAGAGGTTCTGCGCTAAGTTCAGAATCCAGAGTGTGTCCTCGATAGCCTATTACCCTACCGCTAACGGTCTCGTAGAAGCTTTCAACAAAACCATTGGCAAGCTTCTCAGAAATTTGTCTCGAAAAGCCAGCGTGACTGGGACGACAAGTGATTAGTCACATATATTGCATTTACATTGTCACCTTACCATACTTTTTAGCTAATAAAGCCTATTAATAAGTCTTCTTTTTCTTTGTTAAATGTAGGCCCAAGTGACAAAAGAAAGAAAAAAGAAACAAGCCCAAAGCCCACCAAATTCTGATTTAATGCAGAATAAATTCGAAATGAAGGAATCAGGGCAAAGTCTTGGCATATCAAGAGGTTGAGAAGAATCCTCCCTGAATCAAGCGGTTGAAGCCACACAATTAAAGGCTGTTTCGTCAACGTTTGGAGCAGAAACAAGAAAACGAGCAGAAAATATGGGCAAAACACCAAACCAGGAGATCCCCTCCTTTGGGTGTGGCCACCTGGCCACACCAGGGCGGCGGAAACGCGGCCCAAGCCGCATTTTCGCGGCCAAGTTGAATCAGTTGGGGGACTCCCCCAATCTTCCCGGGATCCTCTCCTTTAGGTCTTTGCCTATAAATACTGGTTTCAGCAAAGAAAAATGTAGCGAAGACTAGGATTAGAATTTGTGTTTATGTTCTTAAGATTTAGGCTCTTTGTTAGCTAGCACAAAAGTTGTAATCTTATTTTTTACTTTGTAGTCCAGTATCAAAACTTGTGAGAGAGAGGAATTGAGTGCTTGTATTTGAAGATTGAAGTGACATCAATACAAGAGTTGAGCCGCGTTTTCTTCCACTCGCAGTACGGTATGGTTTGCATTATTTTTATGCTTTCTTCTTCATTTTTCATGGCAACTAAATGGTTTTCTAGGCTCGTTATTGTAACTCTCTCTTATTCTTCTTCTCTTCTGTTTTTAAAAGAAAAAGACCCAATGAATCATTTGTATTGTAAATCACCTAGAGGGGGTGAATAGGTGATAATGCTAATCCAGAAACTAAATGCGGAAGCTAAAACAATTTTGTAACACACTTAGTACAACACACAAGTGTAGCCGAATTCCCTGTGAAGGGCTCTGGACTAACTCCTCTTGATTCCCCTAGATAAGGGTTGAGGTGCTATATGAAGCTCTTGTGGTTAAGTATAAGTGAGGCACACACACAAGCAAGCCAAGCATATAAGGATGAAATAGCAATGTGAATGATGCAAGGCACAACACAAGCAAATATGATATGATGATAAGAATGATGCTTTGCACAAATAAAGAGAGAGGGTTAAGAGACAATGGATCAAACACAAACACAAAGATATCTTGTCCACCGAGGACTCCCACCGAGGGAACCTCCACCGAGGAGGATTTTACAACAAGGGAGTACCGAACTCCTCTCTCAAACACCGCCTCACAACAGAGGGGTAGGCCCATAGCCAAACAACCACAAACACCTCTACCGAAGAGGGTTACAACCAATCTCCACCTCTCACTAGAGGGAGCAAACCACAATCTCAACCTCTACCAAAGAGGGAGCAAACCAATCACCCGATCAACCTCTACCAAAGAGGGATATAACAAAAGCAAGGGTGTTTATAACTTGGAGGCTCAATCAACCTCAAACTATCTCTTTTCCACAAAGCAAAAGATCCTAATAGATTAGAATAGAAGATATAGCTCAAGTGGATATCAAGGTGTTTTTGGAAAGCAATAACAAAGAAAAAGTACTTGGGAAATCTCTTGTAGATGATAGAAATGAAAATCCAAACAATATCCCAAAAACCTAGTTTTTTTTTATTTTCAAAACCCTTGAAAAACAATAAAGATGAAATCTTTGAAGCTCTAAAACACTTTTTAAAACTTTAAAAACACTTTAGAAAAGTAAGAATTTTTGCTCTTGAAATCTTATTTAAAAACACCAAGTAATGGGATATTTATAGCCCCAAAATAAAACTAGCCATTAGGCTGATCTGTCAGCCTGACAGGCTTGCAGTCGACCGGCCGGTCGACTGCCAACGGTCAAAAATATGACCGTTGGAGCAATCCGATCGACCGCCCGGTCGACCGCCCAGATACAGAGAGCAGGGCTCTCTGGTTCGGTCGACCGGTCGGTCGGCCGGCCCACTGTGCTGCCAGACGTGCACAGCTCTGTGCACGTCGGTCAACCATATGGTCGACCGGCCCTTAGCGCGGTCGACCGTGCGGTCGACTGACCTGGCCTGTCAGCCACTGTTCTGGGTCAGAAACTGGGGTTAAAATATTTTTAAAAATTCTTTTATCTCATCTAAAAATCCCCAAAATAAGTTTTAACATTTTGCATTGATATATAAACATGTGATAAAAGTTTCAACTCAAATATCAAGCAATTTGAACTATTTTTGTGTTTCAACATTTTTACCAAAAACCAAAACTTGTATTTTGTCAAACTTGGATTTTTCAATAGGAAATCTGATTTTTCCTAAAACTCATGAATAGGTATATCAAAATAAGTTTGTTTAAGATATGAAGCATGTATGTATATTGAACACATCTAATATACTTAAAAACCAAGTAAATTTGTTTTGATTAATCTATTCATGAAAACCAAATCCAAAACATAAAACTTGTGTGTGTTGTGCACTTGAGCATATCAACTATACTAAGCTTTACAAATAGATCTAAAATACACTAAACTATGGATACCTAAGTCTTCTTGACGATCTTCATCTTCAAGTCGACTCGGTCCAAACTCCCGTGATCCAACGAGCATGGCTATAAATGATCTTGACGCTCGGGCTCGGGAATCACCAAGTGAAGGCTTCCAAAATCCTCTTTTTGAAGCAATCACCAACTAATATCTTGCTAAATGATCTGAAACTAAAATCACAAGATTATTAGTAAACATAACTACATGAGTTAATCATCATCAAAACTAGAGAGGAAGGCCTCCGAGCCAACAATCTCCCCTTTTTGATGATGACAAAACTCATGGAGTTATTGTTGGCCCAAAGGCCTTCCACTCTAGTTTTGATGATGATTAACTCATGTAGTTATGTGTACTAATAATCTTGTGATTTTAGTTTCAGATCATTAATCAAGTTATTAGTTGGTGATTAGCTTCAACAAGATGATTTGGAAGCTTTCACTTGTTGATTCAAGAGCCCGGGCGTCAAAGATCACATATAGCACTTGCTCGGTGGATCAAGGAGTTTGGATCGAGTCGGCTTGGAGATTGCGCTCTACAAGAAGACTTCGGTACCATAGTTTAGTTTTGTGTTTTAGATCTAAAATTGTAAAGATTAGAATAGTATGATAATGCTCAAGTTCACAACACACACGTTTCATGTTTTGAATATTGGTTTTCGATTTTTCGGTTTTAGGTTTAACCGATCTTGGTTTGCATGAATAGATATTATATCAAAACAAGTTTATATGGTTTAATGTATATATGATTTGTTCTATATACATGCATGCTTAATTTCCTAGACAAACTTACTTTGATATACCTACTTCATGTGTTTTAGGTTTTGTGTTTTAACAAAACTTATTTTTGGAATTATTGACAAAAACATGGATATATGTTTGTTTCATGTATATTGGATTTCTATCCAAATGCATCATGCTTCAAAGTGTTTAAATATCATGTTTTTGTATTTGGAAGAGTTTTGGACAAAACGTATTTTCTATTCAAAATCCAAGTTTTAGAAAATACAGTTTTTGATTTTTGGTAAAAATGATATGACACAAAAATAGTTCATATTGATTGATATTTGAGCTAAACTTTTTACCACATGTTTATATATCAATGCAAATGATAAAACTATTTTTGGTGAGTTTTAGAAAAGATAAAAGAATTTTTAAACATGTTTCTAACTTAGTTTTCTGTTCCAGGCTTCACCAGTCGACTAGTCTTCTGACCAAGTCGACTTGGCCGACGTGCACAGAACTGTGCACGTTTGGCAGACTTTGGACGGTCGACCGTCCGGGTCGATCGGGTCAGAGAGCAGAGCTCTCTGTTTGTTTGGGTCGACCGGGGCGATCGACCGGTAGCTGCCAACGGGCAGAATTTGACCGTTGGACGGTTGACCGGGCCGGTCGACCGGCAGTGCATTTCTGGCTTTTTCTGCTGCCAACGGCTATATTTTTCTGGGGTCTATAAATACCCCATTTGTGAGAGTTTTTCTCTAAGAATTTTTGTGCGAATTTTTCCTTACTCTCTGGTGTTTTCACAGCAATCAAAAGAAGTTTTTGGATTCAAATTGAACAATCTATTTGGTATTTTTGCTAGGGTTTGGAAATTCAAAGAAAAGGGTTTTTGGGAAAAAGAGTTTTGATTCATCTTCTATATCTTGGTTTCAGTTTTTTTCCAAGGATTTTCTTTGTGATTTTGATTTCCATTCCATTGGTTTTCTCCACACTTGAGCAACATCTACTTTCTTATTCTATAGGATTTTTGTGTGAGAGAAAGAAATTGTTTGTGGTTGTTGTTTAGACCACCAAGTTGTAAAATCCAATCTTTGTTTGGCTTCGTGCCTTGGGTTGTATCCCTCAAGTTGTGAGGTGATCCTTGTGTTTGCTTTGTGCTAATCCCTCAAGTTGTGTGAGGTGATTGTTTTGTTGGATTGGAGCTTGCCTCAAGGAGGAGGTTGTGGTTGTAAAGAGAGCAGTTGGGTACTCCTTGTGAGAGTTCTTTGTGGGCTAGCTAGTGGATTAGAAATCCTTCGTGTGTCGAAGACGGGGATGTAGAGCTGGGTGCTCGAACCTCGAAACATATCTTGTTGTTTGCGCTTGATCCATTGACTCTCTCTATCTCTCTTTACTTTGTGCCTTGCAACTATTCATATTGTGCATTCATAATTGCTTGGCTTGGTTGTGTGTGCATCATTTGTTGATTGCACTTGAGTGTATTGCATTTAGTTTTTTAAATTCCGCATTAAGTTAACTAGATTAGCATAATCACCTATTCACCCCCCCTCTAGGTGACTGTACAATTGGTATCAGAGCTAGTGCTCCTGATATTTAGGTTAACCACCTAGGAGTAAGATCTTGGTTTGCTAATCTTCATTTGCATTGTTAATTTGCACTCATTTAGTTTGCACTCATGGATAGCCCTCCTATGTTTGACCATATTAGACTTGATGTTTGGAAGGCCAATATGAGTAGCCATTTGAAAAGACTAGGACATCTAGTTTATCAAGCCTCCACTATAGAATCATTCCCTAATAGTAGCAAGCATAAAAAGGCTAATGCATTAGCACTTAGAGCACTTAGAGCATCTCTTAGTGAACATCTTTTACAGGTGTTTGATCATTATGACTCGGCTTTTGCAGTTTGGAGCTTATTGACTCTCCCGAGCTTCCAAGGATTATCAACAAGATGAGGAGATCTAAGAGAGAAAAGTCCGAAGAGCATTGCTTCATGGTCCAAGGGAAAAACTCCCTTGAGGTACAATCGGACACTCAATTAGATGATAGCTCTAGTTCCTATTGCCATGGTTGTTTTGAAGTTCAAACATTGAATTTGGAACTGGCTCAAAAGCTTGAAAATTTATTAGAAAAACACAATCTTTTGAAAGAGGACAACCTTGTTTTGAAAAATGAATTAAAGGATTTGTGTTCAAATTTTGAATTGGTTTTGCAAGAAAAGGAAGAGATCACTAGTGAACGTGACTCACTAAGATCTCAACTAGACCTTGCCCTTGATGAGATTGAGATTTTGAAAAATAAAGTGATTGTAATGATGTTGTGAAAAACAATGAGGTTTTATCTTCTAAATTAGATTTTGTTTTAAAAGATAACCTTGTTCTGAAAAACATAATTGATTTAATTACAAAAGAATTGGATTTGGTTTTGAAGAAAAATAAATCTTTGAAAATTGATATTGATTCTCATGTGTGCCATGCTAGTATAGCTTCTTCTTCTTCTAGCACACCTATTGCATGCTCCACTTTATCTTCCATTATTGAAAATGATATTAATGTTTTGAAGAAAAGTGTTGAATGTTTGGGCTCCACTTTGAGCCAATGCACATTGAATTATTCACGTTTGAAAACCTTGGTTCGCAAGAAACAAGGTCCATCTTTGCATGCACACCCTACACGGCATACACATGCTTTCCACGGTCACCACCATCACACGTATGCTTATGTGTATACATGTACACATTGTGGTCGAAAAGGCCACCTTGCTAGATTTTGTTATGATCGTGTTTATCATGAAAATTTAGCAACTAATTTTGTTTGGGTGAGAAAAGAAACTAACCCCTATGGATCCAAAAGAAAATGGGTACCAAGACCACCTCTATGCTTTTTGATGTAGGTGGAGCTCTCGCATCACGTGAGAGTATTGGTGCCTTGAGGTGGATGCATTCTAAGCTTAAAAGAGAACCATTTGGATGCTTCACTCTCAAGGAGATTTGGTGGGAGGACCACCGTGGTTTGGAGAATTAGAGATGCACCTTCATCGTTTTGGTATCATTCTCTAACTCCCATTTTTATTTGCATGCTTTTCATGCTCATCTATTTATAGCATGCCATGGTTTATTGTTCATCATGCTTATGCCATGCTCATTAGAATAGTGTTATACATGTTTAGTTACTTGAGCACCCATGTTTTATATGGATCTATATTTAGTGTTCTCACCTTGTTTAAACTAACATGTATGCCCTAGATCTAATGCATATGCATATGCATTATGACCATTTGAATGTTTATGATTTTTGTTTTGGTGAATCATGTTTTATTGTTTCATGATTAGTATGATGTTTGCCATGTTTATTAGACTTATGCTTTACATGATTAGTTGTTGAGACACCTATGTTTAGTATGGACCCATATTTTGTGTTCTCTTTATGTTTTAGCTATCATGTTAATCATAGGTTTAATGCACATATCTTTGTCATGCTAATCATATGGTTGACTATGACTTTTGTTTTAATGATTCATGTTTTGATAAATAACTTGTGTTGTAATAGCTTAACAATGGTGATGTGTTGTATGATTTCTAATTTTGCCACATGTTTTGATGTTTTTAGGCTATTATGTATTTCTTGATTCTAATAGCATGTGGATGTTCTTCATGATCATTTTTATGTCTTTCATGTTGATTTATATCCCATTTTGTGCTTAATGATTTGATTACTTGTTTAGATGTTAGTTTTCATTAAGACTAGAATTTATACTTGCACATGTAGTGGGACACAAATAAATCTTTATATATGTTTGTGATTGGATGCTTATTTGTACCCATTAAATGTGTTAGTATAGCCTAGTTTTGATGATTCATGCATTTTAAACTTGTATTCCTATTTATGGATTTGTCTTATGTGTATGAGTTTTCATTTCATGTATATGTTTTTTTGCCAAACCTTAAGATATACATATATACCCTTTGAGTCATTTGCCTTTCATGCAAATCTATATATATGGACTCAATTGTGTTTAGGGATATGTATGTATACTTATTGTGTTGACAATTCATACACATACCTTGAAATGAATTAGTTTTAGTGAAAATTTAGTTTTCTTGATTTCGTGTTTATTTGTTTAACTTCATGTATATGTCTACCTTATCCAAACTATTGATTATACATGTACATCCTTGAGCCACGTGCCTTCATGCATATACTTTTGTGGACTCATTATGTTTAGGATATGTATGTATACTTTAGTTTGTACATGACATACATATACCTTGAAGTTCATATCGTTTGAATGAATTTCAAGTTTGCCAAGTGATTTCACATTTATAATGAATTTCATGTTTTTAAGATGATTTCAATTTGTGATTTCACATCTTAGATGAATTTCATGTTTTCAAGGAATTTCATATGAGCTTAATTGAATATTTTCATGATACTTGTACACTCACTTTGTTAGTTTACTCATGATTTGTTTCCATGAGACTATGATATGGGCTTTATGGACTTGAGTGTTTAGTGATCATGTGATTTACATGTGTTTCATGAAAAACAATTTTGTTTTATTCCTTGATTGAAGGATTTTGTATTAGTTCTAAAGTTTTTCCTATAACTAGTTCGTATTCTTCACTATGGTAAAGATTTTCAAACATACTACATTTTCAAATCTATTTTTAAAAACCCCTACCATCGATGGGAGGATGGATAGGAGATCATGTTCATGCATGCTTTATAATGAAAATCATTTAAAACTTGAACCATGATTGGGAGGTAGTGATATGAGATATACATTTGATATTATTGTTATTTCAATTGGTATCATTGAATTCTTTCAATTGGTATCAATCTTGACATTTCTTGTATACTCATATGTGTTTGTATGTATGTATGCTTCATTCCAAGAATATCAATTTCTATTGGTATCTATTTTTCATGCATATATATGTTTTATTTGTGCTTATTATATCCCTATATCTTTAAGCACAAAATCTTGCTAGTGCTTGAGCTTTAATTTTATTTCAATTGATTACTTATAAATTGGTATCAAGCCCATGCATCATTTTAGTTGGTATTTCATAAAGGGGGAGAAAATTTGATTTTGTCTTTCAATTTGTGATTTTTCAATTGGTATTTGATTCCCACTCCCTTACTTTATGATTGAGAATTTCAAATTGGTATCATATGTTCAAAATGAAAATTATTTACAATTGGTATCAAAATATTTGTGTTTTAGACATTCAAAATTCATTATGTTTAATTTCAAATTGGTATCAAGATTTTCATATGTTTTTGCTTAAAATTGGTATCAATATTTTTTTTTGTTTATTTCCTTTCAATTGGTATCAAGATGCTACTCTTTGACATATTTTCAATTGGTACCTTAATTGATTGTCACCCCTAATTGACTTTGTTTTTTGTTTTAGACAAAAAGGGGGAAAATATTATTTTTTTGATTCATTGTTTCGAACAAAAAGGGGGAGAAAATTTATTGATTTGGTTTTGCTTTTACCCCTTATTGAAGATTGATTCTTTGTATTAAAAAGAGAGAAGATTTTGTTTTGTTTTAGTTTTTACCCCTTTGTTGATGATTGACAAAAGGGGGGAGAAGAATTTGGATTTATATATGCATGTTTTTGTTTTGCATATATTAAGTTTAATTTAGTTTAATTTTAATTGGTATCTAAAGCATGTTTTGTAATTGGATGGTTTGTAATTGGTATCTAGAGTGTAATTGGTATCTAGAGCATGTTTTGTTTTAAATATTTCATTGGAATTGGTGTTTTGTTTTAAACATTTCATTGTAATTGGTATCTAGAGCATGTTTTGTTTTGAACATTTCATTGGTATCTAGAACCCTTTATTGTTTATGCATAGATATGCATGTTTCATGTTTGATATTCATTGCATATTATTTATTGTTTATTTGTTTATGCATGAGTTAAGAGGGAGCTTCTTTGAAGCTTAACTTTAATCCATGCATATATAACTCCATGAGTTTTGTCATCATCAAAAAGGGGGAGATTGTTGGCCTAAAGGCCTTCCACTCTAGTTTTGATGATGATTAACTCATGTAGTTATGTGTACTAATAATCTTGTGATTTTAGTTTCAGATCATTAATCAAGTTATTAGTTGGTGATTAGCTTCAACAAGATGATTTGGAAGCTTTCACTTGTTGATTCAAGAGCCCGAGCGTCAAAGATCACATATAGCACTTGCTCGGTGGATCAAGGAGTTTTGGATCGAGTCGGCTTGGAGATTGCGCTCTACAAGAAGACTTCAGTACCATAGTTTAGTTTTGTGTTTTAGATCCAAAATTGTAAAGATTAGAATAGTATGATAATACTCAAGTTCACAACACACACGTTTCATGTTTTGAATATTGGTTTTCGATTTTTCGGTTTTAGGTTTAACCGATCTTGGTTTGCATGAATAGATATTATATCAAAACAAGTTTATATGGTTTAATGTATATATGATTTGTTCTATATACATGCATGCTTAATTTCCTAGACAAACTTACTTTGATATACCTACTTCATGTGTTTTAGGTTTTGTGTTTTAACAAAACTTATTTTTGGAATTATTGACAAAACATGGATATATGTTTGTTTCATGTATATTGGATTTCTATCCAAATGCATCATGCTTCAAAGTGTTTAAATATCATGTTTTTGTATTTGGAAGAGTTTTGGACAAAACGTATTTTCTATTCAAAATTCAAGTTTTAGAAAATACAGTTTTTGGTTTTTGGTAAAAATGATATGACACAAAAATAGTTCATATTGATTGATATTTGAGCTAAACTTTTTACCACATGTTTATATATCAATGCAAAATGATAAAACTATTTTTGGTGAGTTTTAGAAAAGATAAAAGAATTTTTAAACATGTTTCTAACTTAGTTTTCTGTTCCAGGCTTCACCAGTCGACTAGTCTTCTGACCAAGTCGACTTGGCTGAGGTCGGTCGACCGACGTGCACAGAATTGTGCACGTTTGGCAGACTTTGGACGGTCGACCGTCCGGGTCGACCGGGTCAGAGAGTAGAGCTCTCTGTTTGTTTGGGTCGACCGGGGCGGTCGACCGGTAGCTGCCAACGGGCAGAATTTGACCGTTGGACGGTCGACCAGGCCGGTCGACCGGCAGTGCATTTCTGGCTTTTTCTTCTGCCAACGGCTATATTTTTCTGGGGTCTATAAATACCCCATTTGTGAGAGTTTTTCTCTAAGAATTTTTGTGCGAATTTTTCCTTACTCTCTGGTGTTTTCACAGCAATCAAAAGAAGTTTTTGGATTCAAATTGAACAATCTATTTGGTGTTTTTGCTAGGGTTTGGAAATTCAAAGAAAAGGGTTTTTGGGAAAAAGAGTTTTGATTCATCTTCTATATCTTGTTTCAGTTTTTCCCATGGATTTTCTTTGTGATTTTGATTTCCATTCCATTGGTTTTCTCCACACTTGAGCAACATCTACTTTCTTATTCTATAGGATTTTTGTGTGAGAGAAAGAAATTGTTTGTGGTTGTTGTTTAGACCACCAAGTTGTAAAACCCAATCTTTGTTTGGCTTTGTGCCTTGGGTTGTATCCCTCAAGTTGTGAGGTGATTCTTGTGTTTGCTTTGTGCTAATCCCTCAAGTTGTGTGAGGTGATTGTTTTGTTGGATTGGAGCTTGCCTCAAGGAGGAGGTTGTGGTTGTAAAGAGAGGAGTTGGGTACTCCTTGTGAGAGTTCTTTGTGGACTAGCTAGTGGATTAGAAATCCTTCGTGTGTCGAAGGCGGGGATGTAGAGCTGGGTGCTCGAACCTCGAAACATATCTTGTTGTTTGCGCTTGATCCATTGACTCTCTCTCTATCTCTCTCTTTACTTTGTGCCTTGCAACTATTCATATTGTGCATTCATAATTGCTTGGCTTGGTTGTGTGTGCATCATTTGTTGATTGCACTTGAGTGTATTGCATTTAGTTTTTAAATTCCGCATTAAATTAACTAGATTAGCATAATCACCTATTCACCCCCCCTCTAGGTGACTTTACAGTTATATATGCATGGATTAAAGTTAAGCTTCAAAGAAGCTCCCCCTTAACTCATGCATAAACAAATAAACATAATGAATATGCAATGAAGGCTCTTAAACATGAATGCATATCTATGCATAAACAATAAAAGGCTCTAGATACCCAATGAAATGTTCAAAAATAAACATGCTCTAAATACCAATTAAAATTAAACTAAATTAAACTTAATATATGCAAAACATAAACATGCATATATAAAACACAATCAAACTCAAAATCTTTCTCCCCTTTTTGTCAAACATCAACAAATGGGTAAAAACTAAAACAAAACAAAATCTTCTCCCCCTTTTTAATACAAAGAAACAATCATCAATAAGGGGTAAAAGCAAAACCAAATCAATAAATTTTTCTCTCCTTTTTTGTTCGAAACAATGAATCAATAAAAGGGTTAATAAAGACAATGTTCTCCCCCTTTTTTGTCTAAAACAAAAACAAAACCAAATAGGGGTGACAATCAATTAAGATATCAAGTGAAATATGTCAAAGTAGCATCTTGATACCAATTGAAAGTAAACATAGATCAATCAACAAATGGTATATGCGATATACATTCATAAAGAGGAAGATGTGAAGCTTCCCTACATAGATACATTACATGAAAAAGGGATGACAAGCCCTAATTCACATAACGTACACTATGCAATGCATAAAAGGAGACGTGAAGCTCCCCCTACACACGTGTATCATATAAAGAAGAGATGTCAAGCTCCTCAATACAAGATACACTCAACATGAATCTATATGTAGAAGAGATGTTAAGCTCTCCTTGCATATAGGCATTACAAATCAAAACTTTTGTATTTATTTTTAAACAAATTTTGAATTTTCTCAATTGAAAATCTAATTTCCTCAATAAAACAAATTTGATACCAATTAAAAGTATTATTCTTTTAAACATATGATACCAAATTGAAATTATTATTTTCTATTCATAAAGCAAGGGAGTGGAAAAGGTAAACCAAATACCAATTGAAATACAAAAACAAATTTTCTCCCCCTTTATGAAATACCAGCTAAAATAATGCGTAGGCTTGAAATGAGATACCAATTGAAAAATTGAATCAATTGAAACAACAATAAAGCTCAAGCTTAGCATAAACAAAATATATATGTATGAAAAATTAGATACCAATCGAAATTGATACTATTGAAATTGAAAGCATACATACATACAAACATATATGAGTATACAAGAAATATCAAAATTGATACCAATTGAAAGAATCCAATGATACCAATCGAAACAACAATAATATCAAGTGTATACCTAATATAACCTATCCTCCCAATCATGTTCAAGTTTAAAATGATTTTCAATATAAAGCATACATGAGCATGATCTCCCATCCAACCACCCATGGATGATAGGGGTTTTCAAAAAATAAATTTGAAAAAAAAGTGTGTTTGAAAACTCTACCAAAATGAAGAATGACTAGTTATATGAAAAATTTGTAAACTAGTACGAAATCCTTCAAGTAAGGAATAAAACAAATTATTTTTCATGAAACACATGTAAATCACATGGCACTAAAACACTCAAAATCCATTTAGCTCATACATACTCATGAAAACACAATCATGAGAAACATTTTAAAAGAGGTGAATGTGCAAGTGTTATGTGAAACATATAATCATGAAAATTGGCAATTAAGCTCAATTAATTCCTTGAAACATGAAAACATGAAAATCATCAAAACTTATTTAATCTTCAAGGTATATGTATGTCCTATACAAATTAAAGTATACATACATATCCAAACACAATGAGTCCACAAAGATATATGCATGAAGGCACGTGGCTCAAAAGGATGTATATGTATAACAATAATTTGGATAAAATGGACATATACATGAAGTTAAACATAAACACATGGAGAATATGATAAACTAAATTCCATTAAAACAAATTTCATTTCAAGGTATATGTATGATTTGTTAACACAAAAAGTATACATACATATTCCTAAACACAATTGAGTCCGTATGTATAGATTTGCATGAAAGGCAAATGACTCAAGAGGTATGCATGTATATCTTAAAGTTTGGCAAAATAGACATATACATGAAATGAAAAACACATGATCATAAACAAAACCTAAATGGGAATACAAGTTTAAAATACATGGATCATCAAAACTAGACTATACTAGCATATCTAATGGGTTCAAATAAGCATTCAAGCACAAACATATATAGATTTATTTGTGGCCCACTATATGCACAAATATATACCTAATCTTAATGAAAACTAACATTTAAACAAATATTCAAATCATGAAGCATAAAACAAGACAAAAATTAACATGTTAAATATAAACATAATTATTATGTAAATTCACATGTTATTAAACCTATGAGAAATATGATAGCTAAACAAACGGTGAGAACACAAAATAATAGTCCATATTCAACATGGGTGTCTCAAAATGCTATACATGCATGTCAAGGATCTAATAAACATGGCATTTTCATAATAATCTATAAACAACAAAACATGCTATAAATAATAAACATGAAAGCATGCAAACATAATTAAGGAGTTAGAAATTCGATACCAAAATCAATGAGGGCACCTCTCTAGTTCTCCAAAACATGGTGGTCTTCCCACCAAACTTCCCTTGAAAGTGATGCATCCAAATAGTCTCCTTTAAGCTCGGAACGCATCCACTCCAAGGTACCGATACTCTCACGTCATGTGAGAGCCCACACCTACATCAAACATAAGAGGGGTGGTTTTTGGTACCCATATCTTTTGGGTCCATGGGGGTTAGTACCTTCTCTAGCCCAAACAAATTTATTTGCTAAATTAGAAACATGTATACGATCATAACAAAATTTAGCAAGGTGGCCCTTACATCCACAATGTGTACAAGTGTACACATGAGCATACATGTGATGGGTGTGTCCGTGAGGAGCATGTGTATGCCGTGATGGGTGTGCATGAATAGATGGAACTTATTTCTTTCGAAACAAAGATTCCAACGTGTATGGTTTGAAACACAATGGCTCAAAGTGGAGCCCAAACAATCAATACTCTTCTTCAAATATTTATATCATTTTAACACTTGAAGATAAAGTGGAGCATGCAAGGGGTGATCTAGGTGAAACTACCTAGCATGGCAAACATGGGAATCAATCTTATTTTTCAAAACTCATTTTTCTTTAAACACACATCTAAATCATTTGAAATAGAAATTATTTTTTTTTCAAAGCAACATTCTCTTTAAAACAAAATCAATTTTTGAAGACAAGTTTTCATTTTTCTTCAAAATTGTTTCACAATCATTTTTATTTTTCAAAAATTTATTTTCTTTTAATGCAAGATTTAGTTGAGATCTCAATGAATCCCTTTCATTATAGACCTCAACCTTCTCTTGCAAAACCTTGTCAAGTCTAGAATGCAAACTTTTATTTTCTTTTTCAATTCCTAGACTTTTTTTTTCAAAATCTTATATTTTTCAAATAATTTTTCACACAATGGAAAGTTCTTCATTCGTGATCATCACATGAAGAACTAGAATCAAAACTAGGGAGTTTCCGATTGTACCTCAAGGGAGTCATTCCCTTGGATCATGAAGCATTGTGACTCGGATTCTCCACTAGACTCCTCTTCTTGTTGGATTGGCATTTGAAGCTCGAAGGTGGTGGTTATTGTCAACTTGTTCCACACTGCAAAGGCGGAATCAAGATTAGAAACATGCATAAGATATTCTTTAGGTAGCGTGCTTCTAATGGCTTCAAGGGCTTGTGTATTGGCCCCTATATGCTTGCTATCACTAAGGTAGGATTCCTTGGTAATGGCAAGGTGAACCTTATATCCTAGGCTTTGTAGGTAAATGGACATCTTAGTCTTCCAAACAAGAATATTGGAAGAGTCAAACATAGGTGGGGTCATGAAGTCCATGGGTCCAAACTATATGTGTGCAAACAAGCAAATGCAAATGATAGATTAGCAAATAAGGATCTCACTCCTAGGATGTTAAGCCTAAAGTATCAGGAGCGTAGGCTCTGATACCAATTGTAAATCACCTAGAGGGGGGTGAATAGGTGATAATGCTAATCTAGAAACTAAATGTGGAAGCTAAAATAATTTTGTAACACACTTAGTACAACACACAAGTGTAGCCGAATTCTCCGTGAAGGGCTCTGGACTAACTCCTCTTGATTTCCCTAGATAAGGGTTGAGGTGCTATATGAAGCTCTTGTGGTTAAGTATAAGTGAGGCGCACACACAAGCAAGCCAAGCATATAAGGATGAAATAGCAATGTGAATGATGCAAGGCACAACACAAGCAAATATGATATGATGATAAGAATGATGCTTTGCACAAATAAAGAGAGAGGGTTAAGAGACAATGGATCAAACGCAAACACAAAAATATGTTTCGAGATTCGAGCCCCTAGCTCTACGTCCCTACCTTCACCGAGAAGAATTTCTAATCCACTATCTTATCTACCGAGGACTAGCACCTAGGGAACCTCCACCGAGGAGGATTTTACAACAAGGGAGTACCAAACTCCTCTCTCAAACACCCCCACACAACCAAGGGGTAGGCCCGTAGCCAAACAACCACAAACACCTCTACCGAAGAGGGTTACAACCAATCTCCACCGCTCACTAGAGGGAGCAAACCACAATCTCAACCTCTACCAAAGAGGGAGCAAACCAATCACCCAATAAACCTCTACCATAGAGAGATATAACAAAAGCAAGGGTGTTTACAACTTGGAGGCTCAATCAACCTCAAACTATCTCTTTTCCACAAAACAAAAGATCCTAATAGATTAGGATAGAAGATTTAGCTCAAGTGGATATCAAGGTGTTTTTGGAAAGCAAATAACAAAGAAAAACTACTTGGGAAATCTCTTGTAGATGATAGAAATGAAAATCCAAACAATATCCCAAAAACCTAGTTTTCTTTGATTTTCCAAAACCCTTGAAAAACAACAAAGATGAATCTTTGAAGCTCTAAACACTTTTTAAGACTTTAAAAACACTTCAGAAAAGTAGGAATTTTTGCTCTTGAAAATCTTATTTAAAAACACTAAGCAATGGGGTATTTATAGCCCCAAAATAAAACTAGCTGTTAGGCTGATCTGTCAGCCTGACAGGCTTGCGGTCGACCGGCCGGTCGACCGCCAACGGTCAAAAATTTGACCGTTGGAGCAATCCGGTCGATCGCCCGATCGACCGCCCTGATACAGAA
The DNA here is from genome assembly GCA_038442645.1 of Agave tequilana. Taxonomy (NCBI): domain Eukaryota; kingdom Viridiplantae; phylum Streptophyta; class Magnoliopsida; order Asparagales; family Asparagaceae; genus Agave; species Agave tequilana. The sequence continues at coordinate 17,488 of JAVJIF010013985.1, read as the reverse complement.
AGCAGGGCTCTCTGGTCCGGTCGACCCGTCGGTCGACCAGCCCACTGTGCTGCCAGACGTGCACAGCTCTGTGCACGTCGGTACCCTTGGTACGGTCGACCGTGCGGTCGGCCGACCTGGCCTGTCAGCCACTGTTCTGGGTCAGAAACTGGGGTTAAAAATATTTTAAAAATTCTTTTATCTCTTCTAAAATCCCCAAAAATAAGTTTTAACATTTTGCATTGATATATAAACATGTGATAAAAGTTTCAACTCAAATATCAAGCAATTTGAACTATTTTTGTGTTTAACATTTTTACCAAAAATCAAAACTTGTATTTTGTCAAACTTGGATTTTTAATAGGAAATCTGATTTTTCCTAAAACTCATGAATAGGCATATCAAAATAAGTTTGTTTAAGATATGAAGCATATATGTATATTGAACACATCTAATTACATAAAAACCAAGTAAACTTGTTTTGATTAATCTATTCATGAAAAACCAAATCCAAAACATAAAACTTGTGTGTGTTGTGCACTTGAGCATATCAACTATACTAAGCTTTACAAATAGATCTAAAACACACTAAACTATGAATACCTAAGTCTTCTTGACGATCTTCATCTTCAAGTCGACTCGGTCCAAACTCCCGTGATCCAACGAGCATGGCTATGAATGATCTTGACGCTCAGGCTCGGGAATCACCAAGTGAAGGCTTCCAAAATCCTCTTTTTGAAGCAATCACCAACTAATATCTTGCCAAATGATCTAAAACTAAATCACAAGATTATTAGTAAACATAACTACATGAGTTAATCATCATCAAAACTAGAGAGGAAGGCCTCCAGGCCAACATGTATACCTTACTTAAAGCCTTTCTTTTTGAAAGTATTCTTGAAGGCACATGAGGATGGGTTTGGATTGTTAAACTCTCACTTCTTTCATGAACATCTCTTGAATTATTTTTACTTCATTCTTGCTTCTTCGCGCTTGATGATTTAATATTCAATTCTAACGATTTCTCGAAGAAAAGACTAAACTCTTCGAACCATCTTATGTGCTTTACTTCAAACTTTCTAAAATCAACCTTAAGTTTTGCCTATGATCACTTTGAAGCACTTAATATTTTAATAGAAGAATGAATAATTGAGTAGTGAGATAGTGAGTCCAGATTTGCTTCATTATTATAATCAACAAAACAATCTTTGAACTTTTAAATCACCTTCTCCAAACCTTTTCTAAAGCTGCAATTTCTCATTTAATCATCTCTTTCTTTTCATTCTCTTTTTCATAAAAACAAACACAATTCTTTGTTTTTAAACGATTCACCGAAAAGCTTCCATCGCATTCCTCCTCGTGGACACGACCCGTTAGCCACAAGCTACACGGTAAACTCTTAAACTCTTTGATTGTCCTTTCTTTTAGCAATCAATTTTTGGCGCCGTTGCCGGGGAGGGAACGGTGTATTTGTTTTCTAACAAGTTTTGTGTGTTGTTTCAGGGACTTGAAGATTAAGATCTAGCATTTAAGCTTTGCAAGAGAAGACCTGCAAATTTTGTGCCCCTACTCTCGAAAGTAGGAAACAGAATTTCAAGAAATTGCATTGCAAAAACTAAAAAATTCATTGGACTACTAAAAACTTTTTTTTTGCAGGACATATTGCTCGCAAAATTTAAGTTTTTGTATGTTATATTTGTGCTATTTCTGCTATCCACCATCCCTGTTTTAAGTCAACAGTAAAACACTTGTTGAAAAGTTTAAAAAATTGATTAGATGTTTGCATTTTAGGCACGAGTCTTTTCAATTCATTTACTTTACTGTTGAAGAGTGCTGGAATAAGGTACGTACGCATTGCATTTAGAATAGGACTCATTTCTTGGTTGATTTATATCGCTTTGACTGAATCTTGTTTATCTTGTACACTTGCACAATTGATTTTAAGGGCAACACCCAGTAACAAGATAAGGTGGGGATTTAATCACCCTTCCTTGGCCCAAAAATCAGATTCCAAGCACTCACAAACCTAAACCTAAGTAAAATCTGATAGACGTTGGCCTTAGGGACATCTCGAACTCACTAGGAGATTATCCTAAAGAGGGAAGGTGTTGAAAATTGACTCCTGCCAAATCAGTGTCTAGGAAGGGGATTGAGGGCCGAAAGCCCAAAGATTGGTGGTTACTTAATTAAGAAACGTCTTTGACGGATAACCTCCCACCAATCTTGCCCTGACCTGGCTGCTTGTGGTCAAAGTCTACATTCTACCTCCTGCGGACAATCAACCAGTTAGGAGTTATCTAGGTCGAGGTTACCTTAGACTAGGCTTGGTTGATTACTCTTGTTGACTGTTGTTTGAACTTGTTTGTGATTGTGATTGTGTTTGTGTATGCAAGTGTGGTCGAGAGACCCTAATTCATCTAGGTTGACTAGAAACACATCACCACCCAAGTTTGAACTAAGACCAGATCCGGTAATGGCTCAATCAACATCACTGTAGGATAGGTTCTACCCTGTTAGAACCTCACTTCTATCTTGCAGTCTACTTCCATCAGTTGGTGAATACAATTTTGAGCTCAAGCCTCAATTCATCAACACACTCCCCAAGTTTCATGGCCTAGAGTCCGAAGATGCCTAATTCTTCATAAGAGAATTTGAGGAAGTATGTCTAATGATGAAAATCTCACACCTTGTAGACGATGCTATTAGGTTAAGATTTGTCCCTTTCGCACTTAAGGACCTAGTAAAGAAGTGGCTCTACAGCTTAGCGGTCGGTTCTATCACATCCTGGGATGGTTTCATCAAGGTCTTCTTGAAAAAATTCTATCCAATCCATAAAACCGCTTTCATTAGGAAGACGATCATGCAATTCAAGTAAGAACCTAGTGAACCATTCTAGAGGTATTTTAAATGCTTTAAAGACCTCCTTGTCCAATGTCCACATCATGGAATAGAGAAATGGTGACAATGCCAAATTCTTTATGACGGTTTAGACTATTCCACCAAAACCCTCTTAGAAAGTATGTGCCAAGGGGTTTCTTGCAGAAAGATGAAAATGAAGGATGGAATTTGTATGAAAATCTAGCTGAGAAGACCATCCAATGGGAATCTGCTAGTGAGACCTCTAGGAATCCTAACTCCATCTCTTCAAAAGGAGGTCTCCATTCTATCGAATCATCCATCGCTAATGAGGCTAAGTTAGCTAACCTGGCTAGAAGACTGGAAGCTCTAAAAATGAAAGAACCAAGTCCAGTCAATCAAGTCAGCCCGAATCAATTTCCATCCCCGGGCTGCACTTACTGTCAAGCCATGAATCATGTGTTTGAGGAGTGCCCTGTGTTTCAGGCTCAGCAACCTACCATGAACCGATGAATGCGGCCTTTTCAAGGCCAAACAATAACCCTTATGCACCAACGTACAATCCGGGCTGGAGAAATCACCCTAATTTCTCATGGAGTCAAAATAACAATGACCATTCACGATCAAATCATGCTAGCCACTTCCATCATGATAATAATTCTTCAAATCATCAACCCAACTTCTCCAATTTCCATAATAATTCTCCCAACCATCCACCAAACTTTCCAAATATCAACAGAACTTTCCCAACCAAGCTCCACAATCCTCCTTCCAGAATCCTCAATTAGAAAGGAGAATGACCGACTTTGAAAGAAATATGAAAAGATATATGAAAAATCAAGATTCTCTCATGCGAACTATCCAGAGGTTAGAGGTTCAAATGAGTCAACTAGCCACTCCACAGAATGAGAGACAAAAGGGCACCCTGCCTAGTCATCCAGTCACCAATCCGAGGAATTCTCAACAAGCTCATTTGGCTGAGGATCATTCATTTAATCAATGTAATGATGTTCATACATTGAGGTCAGGAAAGAGAGTTGATAACCAAGTGTCAACGCCAACCAATCCTATTCAGCACAACCACAATCAAGCTTCCACCTCATCTAATCCAAATTCTTTCAATTCTGACGAATCTGAAAAAGATAAGTCAGCCAACCAGTGCACCAGCCTATAGTACCATTTCCCAATAGTCTGAAAAACAACAAGCAAATCCTCACATGGACAAGATAGTTGAGATATTTAACCAAGTGAAGATAAATGTGCCACTTCTTGATGCCATCCAACAAGTTCCTTCCTATGCTAAGTTTCTGAAGGACATGTGCACCAAGAAGAGAAAGACTAATGTTCCCAAAAAGGTCTACTTAGTCACTAACATTAGTGAGCTATTATCGGGTCCGATCCCTGTCAGTACAAGGATCCAGGTAGTCCCACCATTGCCTGCATAATAGGACAAGCCGAGATTAGTCGTGCACTTATTGACTTGGGAGCAAGTATCAACTTGCTTCCATTCTCAGTTTATCAACAACTCGGGTTGGGCGATCTTAGTCCAACTCGAGTCACCATCCAACTGGCTGACCATTCTGTAGATGTCCTGATCCGGGTAGGAGAGGTCATTTACCCTGTCGATTTTATAATTCTGGAGACATAACCTGTGTCCAACTCTAATCATAGGGCTCAAATTCCTGTTATCCTAGGGCGACCATTCCTTACTACTGCCAATGCCATCATCAATTGTAAGAATGGGTCTATGAGGTTAACCTTTGGGGACATGACTAGAGAAGTCAATTTCTTCAATCGAGGAAAACAACCCCGCATATCGAGGACCAAACATTTGAAGTCAACCTAATTGAGAACTTGACAAGTGAACATGGGGAAGAATTGGATTTAGAAACAGAGTGTGACTTCGAGTTAGAGTCTGATGACTTTAATCTTGATCAGGTTGCAAATTCTGCTGTGAATTGGGCCTCAAACCCTATTTCACCAACAATGGAGCCAACAGATTTGACTAGTCCTTCTAGTGAGCCTTCCTCTTTCTTAGAATTGAAAGCCTTACCTGCTCATCTCAAGTACGCCTATCTAGGCGAATAAGAAACCTTTCCTGTCATCATTGCCTCCCATTTAAATGACGAGGAAGAAGAAGATCTGAAAGCTACTCTAAGAAAACATAGGAAAGCCATTGGGTGGACTATGACCGATATCAAGGGATTAAGTCCGACCATCCTTCAACATCGCATTCATCTCAATGAAGACGCCACAGCTAAAAGAGACCCACAACGTAGGTTAAACCCTGTAATGCAGAGGCTGTTCATGCTGAAATCATAAAACTCCTAGACAATAGGATAATTTATCCCATTTCTATAGCCAATGGGTCAGTCCTGTCACCGTAGTGGAAACGAGAACAAAGAGTTGGTTCAAACTCGACTTCCCACGAAGATCCGAGTTTGCATCGACTATAGGAAACTGAATGCTGCAACTCGTAAGGACCATTTTTCACTTCCCTTCATTGATCAAATGCTTGAACGTTTGGCGGTCACGAGTATTACTGTTTCTTGGACGTTACTCGGGCTATAATCAGATCCCTATCGCTCCTGAGGACCAAGAAAAGACCACGTTTACATGTCCATTCGGGACATTTGCTTATCGTCGAATGCCCTTCGCCTATGTAATGCCCCAGCAATGTTTCAACATTGCATGTTGAGTCTTTTCTCTGATATAGTAGAACGATTCTTAGATATCTTTATGGATGATTTCTCCATCTACAGAGATTCATTCACTCAATGTCACCACCATTTAGAACTCGTCCTCCAACGTTGTGCTGAGAAAAAACTGACACTGAACTGGGAGAAATGCCACTTCGTGGTAAAACATGGAATTGTCTTAGGTCATGAAATCTCCAAGAAAGGAATTGAAGTGGATAGAGCCAAAATCGAGGTCATTGCTAAGCTTCCCATGCCCAAATGCGTTAAGGACATTAAATCCTTCTTAGGACACGCTGGTTTCTACTGAAGATTTATCAAGGATTTTAGCAAAATTGCTAGACCCTTGACTAATCTGTTAGCTAAGGATGTGTCCTTCACTTTCGATGCTAAATGCATAAACTCTTGGGAGAAGCTTAAGAGAGAGCTTATTTCTGCACCAATCATATCTGCACCGGATTGGTCTAAGCCGTTCGAAATCATGTGCGATGCTTCAGATTTTGCCATAGGCACTGTCCTAGGACAATGCATTGATAACAGGCAGCATGTGATTTACTACTCTAGTAGGACTCTCAACGATGCTCAACTGAACTACACTACTACTGAAAAGGATTCTTGGCAGTAGTGTTTGCCTTAGAGAAATTTCGACCCTACTTACTAGGGTCCAAAACCACCATTTTCACCGATCATTTTGCGCTTAGGTACCTCATGATGAAGAAGGATGCCAAGGCCCGACTCATTCGTTGAATCCTCCTTCTTTAAGAATTCGATCTTGAGATTCGAGATAAGAAGGCGTAGAAAATGTCGTTGCTAACCACCTCTCACGGATCCCTAATTCTCCATGCAACGAATTACCCATAAATGAGGATTTTCCTGATGAACATCTCTTAGCTATCTCTAGAGAATCTTGGTTTGCTGATATAGTGAATTACTTAGTCACAAACCAAACTCTGTATCATTGGTTAAAAAACGATGTATACCGGTTCTTATCCCAAGTCCGGTATTTCTTTTGGGAGGAACCGTATCTTTTCAAGTACTGTTCTGACCAAATTATTAGGAGATGCATTCCCGATGAGGAGGTTAGAGTGTTCTATCATTTTGTCACGAACTTGCTTGCGATGGACACTTTGGTCCCCGCAAGACTGCTGAAAAAGTGCTACAAAGCAGGTTCTATTGGCCCACTTTGTTCAAAGATGCTTATGAATTTTGCAAGACGTGCCCTAGATGTCAGATGGTAGGAAGGATCTCAAAATGAATATGATGCCCCTCAACCCAATTCTAGAAATAGAACTATTTGATATTTGGGGCATCGACTTTTATGGGCCCATTTCCTAATTTATTTGGAAACCAATACATATTGGTTGCTGTGGATGATTTGTCCAAGTGGGTAGAAGCCATTCCTTATAAAACTAATGATAACAAAGTTGTCATAAAGTTTTTAAAAGAGAACATTTTTTCACGCATCGGAACCCCTCGTGCTATCATCAGTGATAATGGCACTTACTTTTGTAATAAATTCTTTGAAGCTCTTATGCGAAAGTAAGCCATAACTCACAAGTTGTCCACACCTTATCATCCTCAAACCAATGACAGGTTGAGGTTTCCAATAGACAAGTCAAGCTTATCTTGGAGAAAACTGTGAACCAAAACTGGAAAGATTGGTCCATCAAACCTGTAGATGCCCTATGGGCGTACAGGACCGCTTTCAAGACGATTCTAGAAATGTCTCCTTATAGGCTAGTCTATGGTAAAGCTTGTCACCTGCCCATTGAGTTAGAGCACCGGGCCTTATGGGCAATCAAGCAGTTAATTTCAACTTGACTAATGCCGGTGATCTTCGAAAGTTACAAATTTTCGAATTAGAGGAGTTAAGAAATGAGGCCTATGAAAATGCTAGGATCACTAAAATAGAGTTAAGATTTTTCATGATAAACACATCATAAGAAAAACCTTTGTCCCTGGACAAAAAGTCTTACTCTATAATTCTAGGCTTCATCTTTTTTCAAGAAAATTAAATCAAGATGGACTGGACCATTCGTTGTAAAATCGTGTTTCCACACGGTGCAGTTGAGATCAGTGACACCAAGAATGGAAATGACTGAAGGTAAATGGTCAACGCCTTAAACCTTTCTTGGAATCGATGCCGGTAAATGAAACGGTTATGGGTCTTTTTGACCCAGTGTATTAGTAACTTTCCTCTTTTATTAAATTAATTTCATGCATCTATATGTTTCTTTCATATATTGGGGACATGCATGAGATAAGTGTGGGGGAGGATTCTAACATGACTAATATAACAAAAAAAAAGAGAAAATATATATATATATAATTTTGAAAGGTTAGAACAATATTTTGATATATTTTTTGTAAGAAATTAAGTCAATTTTAAGGAATAGAAAATCATAATTAGGATTTCTTATACTTGGTCAAAGTCAGATAACTTGTTTGATTTTTAGGTTAAGAAGAAAATTTGTAAAAGTAATTTAGTCTGGATATTTACCTTGATGAAATATGCACACTAAATACACTTACACACTTAGGGTTTAAAAACAAAGACTCTTATGCCTTATAAAAAAATATATGTAAAAAAACAAATCTAATTATTGATTAGCTTGGTGCTTTGGCCTAAGCAAGCCTTGGTATTTATGCAAAAGATAATTAGATAAGTTTGAAAATATATATTATATATAATTATCTCTGATTAAGCTGGGTATTTGTGCCTCATGAAGCATAAGTATTCACGCCTAAAAGGGGTACATTTTATAAATAAAAATCTTGGTTTCGTGGCCTTGTCTGCTCGAGTGTTTAAGTCCTTAGGGGTGTTTTCTCACCTGGTGCCCTAAAACTATCCGGTTTGGGTGTCACCGACTGAAGGCTCGTTACATAGACAGATTAGAAAGCCTAATGAAATTGAGGAATAAATTCTACCAAAATAAATATAAATAAGGCATAGGAGCCAATGTTAAAGAACTCTTAGTCAACTTCACAATCACGATGGTGCATACGACTCAGAGTAAATTAATAGACTAGATGAGAAGTACAATTTGACTCTTTACTTTGATTGATGACATGTTTTTGTATAGAGACTGAGTTTCGAAATGAAAAATTTAATATTCCTATAACTTATAGATTACTTAAAGCCTTACAAATATACTTCAAATATTTTCTCCTTTAAAAATGCTCTTCAAAAATACTAACATTTTTTTTTGGATTTTGTAGGTGCAATTTACTGAAAACCCTCACGAGACAAACTCGTCCTCTAGGGTAACCTACAGGTTTAATGGCTTGTTGCCCATGCTCAGTGCAATCGAGTGACCTGCGAAAGTGGTCTAATAATTGATTAGAATTAGTCTGATGTTTTGCTCGAGGGCGAGCAAAAGATAAGTGTAGCGTGTGATCAGTCACATATATTGCATATGCATTGTCACCTTACCATACTTTTTAGCTAATAAATCCTATTAATAAGTCTTCTTCTTTATTAAATGTAGGCCCAATTGCTAAAAGAAAGGAAAAGAAACAAGCCCAAAAGCCCACCAAATTCTGATTTAATTCAGAATAAATTCGAAATCAAGGAATCAGGACAAAATCTTGGCATATCAGAGAGGTTGAAAACTAGTTGAAAAGAATCCTCCCACAATCAAGCGGTTGAAGCCAACAATCAAAGGCTGTTTCGTCAAATCTTGGAGCAAAAAGAGAAACCAGCAGAAGATATGGGAGAATCATTAAACCAGGAGCACCCACCACTTGGGTAGGCCATCTGGCCACACTAGGGCCGCGAAAACGCGGCCCTAGCCGCATTTTCGCAGCTCTGTTAAAGAGGTTGGGGGAACGTTTGCTCCCCCAATCTTCCTATGATCCCCCCTCTGGTATTTTCCTATAAATACTAGTTTCAATAGAGAAGAAATGAGCAAAGACTAGGATTAGAATTTTTGTTTATACTTTAAGGTTTAGGCTCTTTGTTAGATAGTACAAAAGTTATATTTTTATTTTACAATTTGTAGTTCAGTACAAATACCTGTGAGAGAGACGAATTGAGTGCTTGTAACTTGAAGATTGAAGTGACATCAATACAAGAATCGAGCTACATTTTCTTTCACTCATTTTACGGTATGTCTTGCCATTATTTACTTGCATTTTTCTTTGTCTTCCATGAGTAGCTAAATTGATTTTCTTGGCTCACTATTGTACCTCTCTCTAATTCTTCTTCTTTTTTTATTTTAATGAAAAAGACCCAATGAATCATTTGCATGCCTAACTTAAAGCCTTTCTTCTTGAAAGTGTTCTTGAAGGCACATGAGGATGGGTTTGGATTTTTAAACTCCTACTTCTTTTAAGAACGTCTCTTGAACTTGTTTTTATCTCATACTTGAACTTCTTGATGATTTAACATTCGATTCAAACGGTTTCTTAAAGAAAAGAGTGAACTTTTCCAACCATCTTATATGCTTTACTTCAAACTTTCTAAAGTCAACCTTAAGTTTTGCCTATGATCAAGTTGAGGCACTAAGGATTTCAATAGAAGAATAAACTGTTGAGTAGTAAGATAGTGAGCCCAGATTTTCTTCTTTATTAAAAACAACCATCACTTTTCAAAGCTTTTTATTCACCTTTTTCTAAGGCCTTCTCCAAAGTTACAATTTCTCTTTTAATCATCTCCCTTCTTTCCATTCTCTTTTCAATTAAAAAAAAGAGCACAATTCTTTGTTACTAACAAAACACCGAAAAGCTTTCATCGTATTCCTCCTCGTGGACACGACCTGTTAGCCGAAGCTACGCGGTAAATCTCTTAACTCTTTGATTTTTACAATCATCGTCCCAGCAGCAAATTGTATGAAGTGTCAGCGTCATCACATAGCACGTCACTTCAGATCTCAGATTCCCATCTGATATTTGAGTTTGATCTCCCCCATTGGGCGCGTATCATTGGCGTTGAAACCATAGATGGTAGTTAGGGTGGCGCTAAATTGTTGGGTGGGGATCCCTAAGTGTTGCATGACCCGGCAAGGCATAATGCTCAATGCGGACCCTGGATCTACCTGAATGCGGCTCACTTCAGATGATCCAATATATCCTGTGTAGTACAAGGGCCTATCATGTTTCCCTTTGACCTACATGTCATCTGGCCTGAAGGTAATGCAGGGGGCATTTTGAGAGGCGAGACGTGGAGACAGTCTTCCTTATTTTCTTTCTATGACTCAGCCGGGATCTGGGTCATGAAGACCTCAGCATCGGCTAGAGCTTCTCTCAGAGCTTCTCTTGTTGACTTCGAAGTCTTAAGAGCTCGTAAAGAGTGATCATGGCCGGGTTGTGGTCAGTTGAGCCAAGACATCAAAGCGGGAAGGCGCTGAACTTCCTTCTGCTTTGTCCTTCAGGAGAGCTTTTGAATACCGAAGCTCTTTCTGTTTCTCCACAGGTTGCTTTGTGGAGGTTTGGTTGGCTCTAACGTAGGTCCAGGCGGATTTGCCACTAACTCGTTGTATTTCTTTAAGTACGACTATCTCGAATGAGTTTCGGCCACGAGTAGTGCATTCAACTCTGCGGTAAGGACGATCGTCTCCTCCTCTGCGCTGGTTAGTGAGGGACATCGATTTCTTGCTTCCCGAAAGAGGCACACATCACATTGCAAGGCGAAGCTCTTGCTTTGCCTTTGAACTTCCTATTGGTAACAGTAGTCCACTGTTGACCTTCCATAAGGTCGGGATGAACCCACATAATTTCTCCCTGAGGTGTAGTGACAGGTATAAGACATTTCTCTTGCTGGTGTGGATGGGAACTACTCCGGCCAGAGTTAGAGGCTGGTTTCCAAACTGAAGAAATTATGTCATGTTAGCCATCACTTTCTTCTGTTCTGGACGGACGGAGCTTCAGCACTTTCGCATCAATCAGAGCTTGAAGAATATCTTTGAAGATATAACAGCTCTTAGTGGGGTGCCCCAGCATCCTATGATACAGACAGTAGTTGGGATTGTCGGTCTTGCCGACCTCTTCAGGACGTCTAGCCTCAGGAAGCTTTAATCTATTGCTCTTGTTGAGTAATTTGAACAACGAATTGACATGCACGTACTTTGAGGAGTACTGCCTGCTGGCCCGCGGCTGACTTGGAGAACCACCTCCTCTGGTTGGCTGAGGTTTAATGGGAGATTTCGTCTCTGTCGCCAAAGTATCTTTCCTTTTTGATTGGAAGGATACTTCTAGCGCGCGCCTTGTCGATTCTTCGGGTCTGGGCTTATTCTCTTCTGCCCTAACCCCGGCGACAATCTCTTCAGCATGTTTACCTTACCGGATCAATTGCTTCCAAGTACAACTTTCAGCAACTCCTATCTAGGTTAGGAGTGAGGTTTGCAAATTGTGACGGCATGTTTCTACCAGGGTGGCCTGGTCATATCGCTAGGACATCGGAGTGTCATATTCTAAAATCTCTCCACAAATGCTTTGACAAACTCTCCTTTTCATTGCCTCGTTGCTAGGAGAGTTGGCATGGTAACCTCCGAATCGTCTTCGAAGAAGCATATAAGGAAAGCTTCTCCAAATCACCCCAGTTCTTGATGGAATCTTCGGGGAGTTTCATGAACCATTCGAAGGCGAGTTCCTTCAGAGTACCGAGGAACAAACATGCCAGTATGGTATCGTTAGCTACTACATTCCCTGTCTGAGACTTGATGTAGTAGATGTGTTTAGTTCGGTGACCCTTTGTCGTTAAAGGCCTGTAGAGTTGGAGCTTTGAACTTGGGAGGATATGGGACGAGATCCCATTCTGTCAGGTACGGCTAGACTACTCCTAATTCTTGGAGGCCTTTTAGATTAGTAAGGGCTTCCAGGCGCTGTTCTAATTTATTCATTCTTTTAGAATGAATACCCCCGTTCTCTGGATCGCCTCCCTCTTTAGATGAGGACTAGACGACTCGGAGTTGGACTGTTTCTCCTCTCTTATATACACGAAGATGTATTCTCCCCTTCTTTTCGCTTGCTTTTAGACTTTTTAGAAGAAGTTTTGGCATTCAACTTCTTCTTTCTTCGAGCAACTATGCAAACATTTGTTTGAGTATCGTTAGATTCTTGTTGAGTATGAAGCATATCGAATTATTTTTTCTGGACCTTGCTTGTTGTTTCAGGAGCTTGGCCATCTCCTTAGGAGTGTTTGTCATATACACGAAGGATTCCTTCTCTACAGAAGAGTTTGAGGCCTGTGATTCTACGATGGCAGAGTGTGATTTACTTACTTCAATGCCCCATGTTAGGGCACTGTAGTCAACCAGGGCTACCCACCAGTCCGAGTGCGAGTATGCCAGTATACTTCTTCTGGTTTCGTATCATACTCATCAGAGCTGACTACCGATTGTTTTTCCCTACTTCTCCTTAGCGTAGTGCTTGAACCTGTCATGTTTGCAGTGACTTCGGGGTATTCCGTGTCAGAGAAGGTTCCCCTTCTGTGGGACCGACGCCTCTTGGCTGAACGGGAGGTTGAAGTTAATCGTCTGAATACTGACTGCTTACTCCATGTGAGCTGCAGCCATATTCAGAGAGCATTTCTGTGATGAGCCATTCACAGCAACAGGATGGAGCGATCTGATTAGCACTCCTTTTCTTTATCAAGTAATCTCTTAAATCTGTCGGAGGGGATCAAAGAGATTAGCCTCAGGATTTTGAGGGCATTTCAGCTTTTGAGAGCCATCCTTGCGTCGCAGCTCTGAAACGCAGGGTTCAGAAACGCAAAGCTCACGCACTATAGAACAGATGCGGCTATCGCGTTTTGGCTTTAAAACGCGGGTTTCACGCCTCTGCTGAGAATAGACACGGACCTCGCATTGTTGATTGCTGTATTTGGCTAGCAACACTTGAGAAACGTGGACCTTCTGAATCCTATGTTTGGTTGTAGAGACGCGGGTCTCGTGTCTCTGAGGAGAGAAACGAACCTCGCGCTGCTGATCGTCATGTTTGGGAAGTAAAGCTTCAGAAACGCAAGCCTTTTGAGCTTCGCGTTTAGTTCCCTAAATGCGGACTTCGCACGTCTAACATAGTTCAGAAGAGACGCGGCTTGGGCCTCGCATTCTGTATATATTGAACAGATAGTTGTTCTAGCTTTTTGCGTCTATAGTTGACACGCGCGTCGTCTCTATCGACGTTCAGCATTCGGCTACGCCATACGAGTTGTTGGAACCCCTGGTAACTTGGAGCTGAGGAAGAGAATGGGCATGAGCGGTCCGACCGTCAACAACGTTGACCTCACGAGTCTCGTGGGAGATGTTGACGCGGGCCTTACGTGTGATACATCCGGTCATGATGTTCTCTGCGCGGACCGCATTTGGGGAAGCCTTCGAAGGGACCTGAGAGCAGATCTCTGAGGAGACTTTGCGGTACTGCCGCGCCCTCGGGCTCTTAGAGCCGGAAAAGAGGAACTCTTTATACTTTACCTGGTCGAATTTCACGATAAGCGATTCGACTCTCCTTCCCATGCAGATGACGTCACCTTGCGCCACGACCTGCTCATTAGTAGAGAAAGTTCTCCCCAAGGGTCGCCATCTCTTGTTTGATGGGGAAAATTTGAGAGGTGCATGTAAATGTAAGTACACCTAGAGGGGTGTGAATAATTGCACAGCTAATCTAATGAATAAAATGTGAAAATTAAAACTTAATTGCAACACATTTAATGTAACCAACAACTGTAGCCGAATTCCTGGTGAAAGGCTCTGGACTAACTTCTCTTGATTCCTCTGAATAAGAATTGAGGTGCTATATGAAGCTCTCGTGGTTAAACACAAGTGAGGCACACAAACAAACATAACCAAGCATATAAGAGTGATATGACAAAATGAATGATGCAAGGCACAAAGTAATAAGAGAGTTAGAGTCAATGGATCAAACGCAAACACCGAGATTTGTTTTGAGGTTCGAGCACATAGCTCTACATCCCCACCTTCACACAGAAGGATTTCCACTAACTTGTCCACACAGGACTCCCACACAGGAACCTCCACTGAGGATTTGGGGCAATACAACCGAGAGTACACACACTCCTCTCTCAAGTACAACACAACCTCTACACTTAGAGGCTAGGCACAAAGCCATCACAAATCAACCTCACAAATGAGGGATAGGCACAAAACCAAACAACAAATCAACCTCTCACTAGAGGGATAGGGCATAAAGCCATCACTCCAAAATCAACCTCTACACAAGAAAATAACACAAAGTAGGAGGGTTTACAACTTAGTGATCAAAAACCACAAACCAATTCTTTTCCCCCAAAAACAAAGATCCTATAGAAGGGATAGAATGATAAGCTCAAGTGTGAGAAAACAAGGTATTTTTAACAAAGAAAATCACTTGGGAAAATCTCCAAATAGATATAGAATTTTTAGACCAAAAACAAATTCCCAAAAGACTATTTTCTTTGAAATAACAAACACTTTAAAAAAAATAGAGAATAGGATTTTTAACCCAAAAACTTTTTGCTGAAAACACTTGAAAAGATCTGGAATTTTTCTCTCTAAAAATCTTAGCCAAAACGCTCACAAATGGGGTTTAAATAGGCCCCAAATGAATTCTGCCCGTTGGCTGGCAGAAAGGCCAAAATTGACCTTCCGGTCGACCGCCGTCGACCGGCAACGGTCAAAAAAGTGACCGTTGAGCCTGCCGGTCGACCGCGCCAATTCCAGAGCAGTTGCTCTCTGGCCGTTTGACCACTGGTCGTCGACCGTGCCAAGCCTCACGGTCGACCGTCCGGTCGACCGCCCCCACCCGAGAGTGGGGCACTTTCAGTCAGTCGACCGCTCGGTCAACCAGCCTAAGTGGCTAGTCAGCATGCACGTTTTTGTGCACGTCAGTCGACCGGTCCGGTCGACCGACTCTGGGTCCGGTCGACCGGCCCGGTCGACCGCCAGAGCCTGGCAGGGCTGGTTAAGGGATTTGAAAACTGGGTTTTTAATAGCCAAATAAATCCCATAAAATCTCTAAAAATCTACAAAAATAAATTCTTATATTCTCTTTGAAATACAAACTTGTTTGAGTAAAAATCAAACCAAGTTACAAACATTTTGAACTCTTTTTGTGACTTAAAATTTTGCCGAAAACCAAAACTCGTATTTTTCAAACTTGGTTTTTTGAAATGGAAAATCGTTTTGTTCAAACTCATCCAATACAAAAACATGATATTGAAACAACTTTGAGGCATTAATATATGGATATAATCCAATATACATATAAAGATATATATCAATATTTTTGACAATAAATCCAAAAATACGTTTTTGTAAAATACCAAAACACCAAACTCATGAAATAGACTATCTAACTAAGTTTATTTAAATAGATGAAGCATACATGATTATAGAACAAATCTAATATACATTAACCATGTAAACTTGTTGATCTATCTATTCATGAAAACCAAGATCGGTTAAACCAAAAATCGAAACCAAACCAAAAACATGAAACGTGTTTGTGTTGTGAACTTGAGCATATCACACTAAAATATAAACTAAACTTGTACTGAAGTCTTCTTGTAGAGCGTCGTCTCCCAAGTCGACTCGATCCAAACGTGATCCACCGAGCTTGACTCCAACGAGTGCTAGATATGAACTTAGACGCTCGGGCTCTTGAATCACCATGTGAAAGCTCCAAAACATCTTTATTGAAGCTAATCACCTACTAATATCTTGGTTAAGTATCTGAAACTAAACATCACAAGATTATTAGTAAACATAATTACATGAGTTAATCATCATCAAACTAGAGTGGAAGGCCTCTGGGCCAACAATCTCCCTTTTTGATGATGACAAAACTCATGGAGTTATATACGCATGGATTAAAGTTAAGCTTCAAATAAGCTCCCCCTTAACTCTTGCATAGCAAAAACAATAAATATATGCAATGAATACTAAACATGAATATGCATCAACATGCATAAAACAACGAAATGAACATACTCTTGATACCAAACTTTAAAATAAATTCCTTTTCCCTTTTGAAATAAACATGTTCTTAAATAATTGCTTCTTAAATAATTGCTCTTGATACCAATAAAAATTTTAATTTGAAAACTTTATCATAAAAGAACTTTATCAATAAAAGCAATAAAAGCTTTTGATACCATCTATAAAAATCTCTTGAAAGCTTTTGATACCAATCAACAAAAAAATTCTTGATACATTGAAAGATAATTAATACAGCTCTTGATACTAACAATAAAATTTTAACACAAGTTTCTTGATATCAATAAAACAAAACAACAAGTATGAAACAATAAAAGTTCTTGATACCAAATTGAAACTCAAATAAACCAATAAACATGCATATAAACTCACAAATACTTCTCCCTTTTTGTCAATCATCAACAAAGGGGTCAAAGAAACAATAAAACAATGTTCTCCCCCTTTTTGTCTTAAACAAAAAAAATATCAATAAGGGGTGAAATCAAATCAAAACTTTGTGATACCAAAAAAAATATATCAATTTAGTGCATCATGATATCAATAAATCATACCAATTGAAAGTACATAAATAAATATTTTAACATAAATTTAAATAAACATGTATATATTATACCAATTGAAAGCAAATAAAACATTTGAAGAATTCACCAAAAATTTTGATATCAATTGAAAGATGTAAACGTATAGGTAATCTTGATACCAATAGTAAAATTAGTACCATTGAAAGTAATTTTTCATTAGAGCAGTAATTTTTCATTAGAGCATATGATACCAAAAAAAAACATCTCATTTTTCATCGTTTTTCAACATAAAGTGTGGGAGTAAAATACCAAAGGTAAACAAAACCAATTAAAAGGTGAAATATGAATTTTCTCCCCTTTATGAAATACCAAACAAAATGATGCATAAGCTTGTAAAGATACCAATTGAAACATAATCAATTGAAATATAATAGTCATTTAAGAAATCAAGCTTAGTATAATCAAAATTTGTGCTCAAGGAATATAAAGATATAGTAAGCACAAA
>JAVJIF010013984.1:117500-119188 GCA_038442645.1 Agave tequilana | reverse complement strand
CCCAACAAGAAAATATGGGTACCAAAACCCCCACCTTTTGCTTTTGATGTAAGTGAGGGCTCTCACAAGACGTGAGAGGATTGGTGCCTTGGTAGTAGATGAAAATGGACTGATGGACACACTTATTGATGCATCGCTATCAAGGAGATTTTGGTGGAACAACCCCATATTTGGAGCTTTGAAAGTTGGTAACAATCTCTAAACTCCTATTTCATTTATGTTCATGCTTGTTCATTTCATAATATTCATAGCATGTTCATGTTTAATGATTAAATATGCTTCATGTGGTAACAACATGCTTAGATGTAGTTTTCATCAAAACTTGTATTATACATGTACAAATAGTGAGCTACATTTGTTTTATCTATGGTTACACTTCATGCTCATTTGTACCCACTATATGCATATGTATAGTCTAGTTTTGATGATTCTCATTTATACATGCTTTGCCTATTTTTATGCTTTACTTCATGTATATGTATTATTAATTCAAATCTAATAAATATACATGTATACTCGTAAGTCTCTTGCTTCATGCAAACATCATTAATAGACTCTTTTATATTTGGGATATGTATGCATATTGTTAGAATTGGATAAATCATACATATACCTAGAAGCTTGTTGATTTTATGAAAAATGATTTTGAGTTGAATTGTTAAAAATGTGACTTATGATCTTTTTGCTTCATTGACTATTTTCATAAAAATGCTATTTACATGATCGTTTAACACTCACACTTTTGTTAAAATCATTTTTGAGCCTTATAGACCATGAGTGCTTAAATTTTTGTGTATCTAGTTATGTTTTATGAAAAACATATGATTTGATATATTTGAAGGATCTTTAACTAGTTTTTCAAAAACAATTTATACTAGTTATTTATTCTTCAAATAGTTTTTGAGATTGACACATGATTCTATTTTTCTCAAAATTTATTTGATGCTTCATGATTTGAATATTAGTTTATATGTTAGCTTTTGTCAACACTAGGATTTATACTTGAACATATTGTGGGCCACAAATAAATCTATTTATATTGTGCTTGAATGCTTATTTGAACCCATGAAATGTGCTTGTATTGCTTAGTTTTAATAATCCATGCATCTTTAAACTTGTATTCCCACTTTTTGGATTTAATTTATGATCATGTGTTTTCATTTCATGTATATGTGTATTTTGCCAAACTTTAAGATATACATGTATACCTCTTGAGTCATTTGCCTTTCATGCAAATCTATATATATGGACTCAATTGTGCTTTGGGATATGTGTGTATACTTCTTGTGTTGTCAAAACATACATATACCTTGAAATATAATTTTTTTTTTTAAAAAAAAAAATTTTGGTAGAGTATATGATAAGCTTACTCTTCAATTGGTATCATTGGATATTCTCAATTGGTATCAATATGATTTTTATATACTCATATTTTGATTGTTGTATGAATGTTTTCAAATTTTAGTAGTATCAATTTCTATTGGTATTCTCCTTTCATACATATATATGCTTTCATGTGCTTAGATTTTCAATTGATTCACTTTGTCAAAGCACAAAAGTATTTGGTGAAAAATGAAAAATATTTGATCATTATGTTTTCTTTTGATATCAATATGCTTCAACTTCATACTTGTTAAATTTACAATTGGTATCAATATGTTTTACAACAATGATTATTTTACAATTGC